>KV748455.1:0-40852 GCA_001692915.1 Glonium stellatum | reverse complement strand
TACTGACTAATCTATATATCACGTGATCATACACCATCGTTGTTTCCTATGATCTGGTATCATGTATAAATCTCATAGAAAATGCTCCGTGACACTATCCCCATTATAATGTTGGATCTATACTTATGGCGACGTATTTATAAAGGCAAACTGGAATATACGCCCCCATTTCACTTGAACAAGTCTAGAGTTGCAAGTAGATGGAAGCTGTGGAACCTCGATATATCGAATCCATGTGGACTCTCTCAATATACTTCGATAGATACTCTAAAACTCCACGATTTATGTCTAATTCAATAAGAAGAGGGAGTTAAACTTCAGCTGTAATGAAAGTTTCGTAAAGATAAGCTCCCTACTTAATATTCGCCACCTTAGATTTCTGCCTAAAGCGCCCCCCCACCTTTCTGCCCCACCCCGTTATCTACCTTCCGCCACCCGCCTCCACATAAGTCCCGTATAACGTTAAACAAAGCTTCTTACCAATAAGCGTGGAAATCCTAGAGCTCCACATGCTCCGTATATCCTCCATGGAGTTTTGGAGATACTTGCAACACCGAACAAGCCTACCGGTGCTCATTCCCATACGTTCAAGCACCGACACTGGCAGCTCGTTTGGATCTTAAGCATGCATTCAATGATCTCATCTCGGTCCTTACTTTGGCGGATACCAAACCTCAGTAGCCCCTAGACCAGCCTCATCCAGTAGCTTCTGCCACTGCGCCTCAGTCCGCTTTATGCCAGAAAACGTTATCATCATGAGCCAGTCGGGTCCGGCCGACTGCATAGGGTAGGTTTTCTCCGATAAAAATATATCATTCACAAGTATCTTTGAGTAGCCCGGTATCATAGCTGCCGCGACGTGACCCAAGATGATGAGGCACACGTTTTCAGGCTGATCATGTAGGATTAAGTGGATATAATAGACCCGGGCTTCTTTCACTGGCTGGTCTGTGGGGTCGTAGGGTTGGAGGTCAAGCCTGCAATGTTGGTTCTTGGATTCATATAGCCTGTGCGACTCTTGGTTTACGGGGGCCTGGTCCTGCAGCGCGGTTCCGCTAGGGTGCTTTGAGAAGCGGGGTGGAAAGAGCGCGGGTCGTGGCCGTGTCCATCACCGAGATCGACGAGTAAGATGTCGCTGTCATCGGGGTTCGCATTGAAACTTTTAAGCAACCGCTGTTGCACCGGCCTCTAAGCGATCTGGCTGGCCTATTCGTTATATTTGTTTTTCATATAAGTGTTGAAAATCTTTGAATGCCTCCGGCTGCGTGACTAGGAGACTGAAAGTTGATAGATCTGTCTTGTGCTCGGCTTGGAATGGCTCATTCCTGCCGTCCGATAGGTTCTGATAGCTTGTTAGCTTCAGAAAGGTGGAAGGATTTGCGATGTTGAGAATGTCTTTATAATATATCTGAATATACGTTGCCTTCAATGGAGGGTCAATTAAGGCGTGCGCAATAGGGGTTTTTAAGTGCGTTAAGACGTCAATTTAATAAAATGGACTCAAGGTGGAAGTACAATTGGCATGAACTTCGGATAAGGGTTTTGGTACTACCAGAATCCGTTTGGTGTTTCCGTCTATAGTATTTCAATTTCGCAATGCCACTTGAGTGGTATTTGGTCGGGGATTCTGTAAGGCGGACATATAAAGATAGGGACATGGTATTTGTACCGAGAGCTTACATACTAGTAGAAAGCTAGCGTAATATCTGAATCATGAAGACTGGGTCTTAGCTAGGCCTGTGGTAATCTTAGGGCCATCTGCCACATCAAGCAAATGGGATAGTTTAAGGTCAATAGCCATCCGTATATATGTGGCGTGTATTGTCCTAAAGGCATTGCAATAGGCAGCTCCTTTGGCTTCTTGAGGATTATCGCGGGCTGTCGAACAGCATACAAAGCATTGGTTTTGGAAGGTTCATCGTTCGCGATGCTCTAGGGCTTGGCGATGATAGAGGATACTCGATTATCAAAGGCTGCTAAAAAAAGGCTAAACTTGGAGAATGACGTATGAAGATTAATGTTGTAAGAAGACCGAGATGAATGAAGAAAGGAAAAGGCAGTGCTGTGACGAAAAGTCCATTTCGATTACGTTGCGCGCAAAATGCTTACTAGGTACTTGGTATAGAAGGATTGGGGTTTTGGTTGGAATATTGCTGATAAGCTTTTCATGGCTACTGAGTTGATCGGGTAATATCAAACTGGAATGGGCTTAGGGGGACGCAGAGTGAGGGGTACTTGAGCCTGAATGAAGAGAACTTAGGTGGTACCTGACAAAGCTTCCTGTGTTTGCTCCGATCACATGTTGTGTGTCGCCCTGCATAACGTGCGCAGCTTATATCAGCAGCATTACTTTTTTGAAAGCCAATTTCTCACCATCGCTAGCTAGTTAGGACGAAGGACGGCGATTCAGCAGTGTGTCACGAAAACCTGCCGTAACTCGGGCGAGACACGGGCTGGTCGGGGATGGGCGTCGGGGAAAGCGGAAGCTATGGAGACTTCACAATGGACCATGTTGCCACAGGGGAAGTCTGTCACCATTTATACGGAATTGAGCTCCCCGGTCGATGATCTCTCGCTGATTCGCTGAGCGATATGGATGGAGGAGCGGTTGGGCTGTTCCACAGCTTGCTTTTAGCTTTTGGTTCCTGACTTGAGCTGGTCTGTGCAGAAGCTCCAGCCGAGGGCGGGCCAGGGAGCTTGAAGCCAAGGGTGTGGAGGACTCACAGCTTCATTTCCTTGCAAATCCGCCTCGCGGCTTTACAGCCTCGTTGTAGCAACCGCAAAATCGGCCAGGCGTTGGCGGATATGAGGGACGGAGGGGCGGAGGGGCGGAGGGGAATAAAGCAAATATTGGTCCAAATTCTCTTACAATTCAGGAGTCGTTGAGTCCCAATGTTAGTTTTTTGCGACGATAAGCCGTGTTACAGTCGTGCGCCCACACGGCGCCACCAGGGCTCATCAGAGGCGGACTATCCCCTTTGGCAATGGGGTCGGAATGATGTGAGACCTTGGCCCTTGCCTTCTAGCCCTTTTCGGGCGTGCCATCTCCGCGACCCAGGTCCCGGGCTGCTGCGGCCACACGAAGAGTCAAGGGCTGCCTTGAGTCGAACGGGTAAAGTGGGCACATGATATCGCGTTGGCGTGTCAGAGCCACCTTGACGCGTCCCAATCAACACCCACACTATTCTTCCCCCCGGTTACTCAGTGGAGTGGCCGAGATAGCTGGCCTCCCAGCTGCTGCATATATATTCCCCTGACTCTTCACTCTGCAAATCCCATCATTGCCTTCTCTCTCGCTTTGTTCCCATCGCTGCCTGAGGTTCCCACGTTTGCGTTGTCGTCGACTGTTGCCTATGAGCAAACATTTATAAATACTCAACCACTCCACCATTGCATCTTCATCCTACGCAGCCTTGCGGACTCTTAATATCTCGATCAACATGTTCGGATCAAACAGAACCAGATATCAATCAGAAAGCTTCTCCAAGCATCGGGCAGGCAAATCGACGAGCAAGAAAAACCGCTCGTTCAGAGACTCTGCTTCGACGAAGAAGGTCGAGAAGCTTGCGCAAGAAGCATCACCAAAATCAGCGCAAACCAGTCCGACCGTGGGAAGGTGAGAACTTCTCCTAGCATTGGATACAAGGCCCAGATTGCTTACACGTCTAGTACATTAACCAGTGCGATCATCACTCTCTGCATCGGTCATGAGCAACGTCTTTTCGCTGCTCATGAAGACGTTCTTTGCCATTCGCCTTTCTTTCAAACCGCTTGTCGCGATCAGTTCTTCCAGTCCACTTCCAAGCGTATCGATCTACCAGACGAAGAACCGGAGATATTTTCATCCATCCTCGAATATCTTTACAAAGGCGACTACTACCCGCGACTTGAGTTCGATAAAAGGCGAAACACTTGGCATTTGGAAGATGCAGCCAATGGACGGGGAACGGCTGAATCTACGATATTTCATAGCGCCGTGAATGGCTCAATTCTGAAAGATACCGTGATTTACGTAAGTTACCGCTCGCTTCATCGTAATATTGCCGTTAAGAGTCTAACAAATCAACGCAGTGTGCTGCAGAAAAGTATGGACTCGAAGAGCTAAAGCGACTTGCTCTTCGTAAACAGGGTCTTCAGTCTGGAATTCAATGTAGCACGATTCTCAGCAGCGCCCGCTACGCTTATGCCAACACTCCCGACAACGACTCAAAGCTACGGGCACATTATCTTGCTCTTATCATCCGTAGCCGCCATACATTCAAGCGTAGTGGAACGATGCAAAACGAAATGGAGAACGGTGGAAAGCTTTTCTTCGACTTATTTGTAGCGATGGTCAATCATATGGTAAGTCTAATGACACCTTGTTACTCCCCCAACTAAAATATGACGAATTGTTCACTAACGTGGCATCTAGGATGATGTCGCCAACGCTGCAAAGTAGGCAGTTTCCACACACTCGTGGCCAGCGTGGACATTTCATACGCCTCTACTCGATTTTGCCAACCTCAATATTATTTTATCTCCTACTCGCTCCCGCACCAGCACGCATATATATAGTCTATTTGCTATTAATCTCTCATCTACTTCAACACACTCGCTCGCAGATATCGCTATTCTGCCTTTAAAACACCTCCCTGGGTCTTCGGTAACGAATCTATCCCGCTTAAAATGAAACTCGGATCTATCATTCTTGTATTATACTTACCTCTGCTTGCAAAAGGGGCTATGGCTTTTATACCCGGCGTTATGACTTCGATTCTGGCACTCTCTTTGCCATGTTGTACCATATCACTTCCTGTGTTTCTCTCGTGGTTTGATTTCCATCTTAAGCAGCGAAGCGGCAAAAGGTACCCGCTGCATTATGACTCCCTTATTTTTCATTTATATCCCTCTCCTATGGTCATGTGTTTTTGCTACGGTGGGGGAAGAGCATTAAAATTGCCTCGGTTGGAACTGCCGCCCTCTTGTTTTATTTGCTTTTGGGGCCATAGCGGAGATGGTATCATGAAACTCCGAAAAAAAAACTGCTTCCTTCGCATCATGTTTTCACATTTTTTAGGCGGTTTTTGCGGTTTCCGAGCGATTTTGCTTCTTTTCTCGGCAACAACTAGCTGCAGGACAAGGCATTGATTCTATACCGTGTTGTTTTTTATTGGGCTGATTCAGGGAGGGAAGATTAAGATATTGATCCTATGGAGGAATTTCGCGGCTTGGGCAAGAGAGCGGCTGGGAATTTGGACGGATAGTTAGAAAGCCAGCTCTTCACGCGATCCAGAATGAACTATTCTAACTTCTATCAAAGCGGGAAATTTGATTTGATATTGATTGATCATTTTCCGCGGGAACCCGTCATGCTGTAAATATGACGTGCAGACAGTGTCATTGCAGCCCAATCCAGCGAGCCGGAGGGAACGCGTAAAAGCGCGTGTGCGAGGACTGGAGTTTGCAGACTGCTGCTGTGGGCTGGAATGGCAATCAGTGGGCTGGAATGGCAATCAGTGGCCTGATAGCGGGCGAATCCCACCCGCAGCTCCGGCTGCGAAGAGCTTACCAACCAGCCCAGCGACGCCCTTATGAAGAACCCGATAACCTACCAAGGCCCTGCGGTGGGCTCGGGCAAAGTCAAAAGTAAGTTGGATAATTAACATTGGAGCTAGCAACTCAGCTGCAGTGAGGGTCCCACACCGCTGGGGCGTAGGCCAGTAGGGCGAAGAGTCTGGGGCAGGTGTGACTCATGACGGGAGGGATTCGTGCATGGGTGCTAGATGCAGGTGCGGGAGGCTAATTTAGTGTCGTTTACGAAT
Source organism: Glonium stellatum (assembly GCA_001692915.1). Taxonomy (NCBI): domain Eukaryota; kingdom Fungi; phylum Ascomycota; class Dothideomycetes; order Gloniales; family Gloniaceae; genus Glonium; species Glonium stellatum. Next base: position 35,048 of record KV748455.1, on the reverse strand, counting down.
GCTGTATGGAGGCGGAGGGAGGGCGAAGGGCTGCGGACATGTTGCTAGGATATAATTGGGTGTTTCAGGCGGTTGGGGTCTGTAGGCGTGGGGTGTGGGATGGTGTGGTGGCAAAATTTGAGGACGGATGCGACTGGTATGGTGACCGGTGTGGATGGACAAGACTATCTTTCGTTGGTGAGAGATCATAATAGCTGTAGGCGCAGTCAAGGCTGAAGGAAGTATATTGCGTCTTGGTAATACATAGCCCAGTGTCTATAACGAAAATGGCATGCAGCCCGCATATGCCGATCTTGGCCAGTCATATCGTGCGAGGGACGCCTTGAACTAATGAAGTGAGATTTAGAAATTACACCCCTGTTCCTGGAAATGCCATGCCAGCGTTTTTACTGAGCACCACCATAGCGCGCTCACGGGAGATGTACCCTTTCATTAGGTTCTGCGAAGAAAATGCGTGTTAGCTGACGTATATTCGACCGTAGAGTGATATTGAGGCTTCGTTGACGTGCAAGTGGCAAGCATGCGTAAGCGAGGTCACTTCGTGTGCCTCCTGCAGGGCATCAGAAGGCCACGCCGGGTAAAATTCGGATGAAGATAAGGCGCTGGATAGATGTAGAGTTGGTGCACGTGAATTTTAGGGATGATATGTGCAGCTGAAGACAGATACAAGCGAGAAAGAACAGACCTTGTAGATCATATTCGCGATCATGCATTCCACCTCATCATCCTCTAGCACCTGCCCATCGACTCCCATGCCTAACTTTAAAGCGGCCGCAAACTCGCTGATAGGGATCCGCGTCCTCCTGATCCGATCAGCCTCCGTCTGGCCTTCTTTGAGCGGCTCGTAACCACCAGCAAGGAAGACTTTCCGTAGCAAGTTCCGTAGCGTAACGTCTCGTCCACGCTCTAGCGTGAGATAGATGCGCCGCTTGACAAATTCATCTTCACCAGCCACAAGGGCAGCGTCAAACCCAGCGAGATCACCACGCTTTATGCAAGCTGCGACAGGACTAAAGAGCGCTTGGAGGCGAGGGTAAGGTGACAAAAGGGCGGTAGTAGGGAGGGTGTGTTGCGTAATGAGGCGACAAGGGATCAAGTAAGTGAGGATTAGCCTTTCCGTCAAGTGTTAGTAAGACTGTTGCCTATGTTGAAGATATTAATAAGGTGTGGTATAATTTACTCTTGGTTCTTTTGCGCATCTTTATGACAGAGCTCCCATGCTTCAGTCAGATTTTTTTCTGCCTGACACCCAAGAGTGGTGTGTTAGCGCTTGATGTCTTAGTAAAAATAGATGAGGTGCATACCTGCACATAGTCTTCCTGAAGGAAGGCAACGACTCCTACGTAGTATTTGAAGGTCACCTGGTGGGACTTGGGGAAAGCTTCAAGGGGTGGCATATCCACTTGAGCCTGTATTGACCGAATTATGTTCTTGGAAAGGTTGATAGAGTTGAGCTATGATACGAGAGTCAGCGCTTATAGTGTTCCGTATCTTGCTTAGGAGACTCGCCTTGAAATGGGTCTTGAAGAGTAAGTTGGCGGTATAGTACGTACCCCATTTTCGAGAATCCTCAATAGGAGCCCTGTTGTGAGACTCAGTTCCTGATGCTTACGCTAACACTATGCATTCTCGCTGAACACACCTGTCTCCCAAACACAGAGCGAACATCCTGTTCAACTGCCTCGCGGCATCTTCTAACTTCTCATTCTTGCCTATGGAACTAACAACGTCGTCCTGATATCCTGCGTTGAATGTCACGTTTCCCTTGACCCTGGCAGATTGCTCATCCGCCTTGATCGCGAATGTACGCAAGTATTTGCCAGCAAGATAGAGACATGGAATCGTCCACGCTGGAAAAACGCCCGATATATGGTATTTAATGAGGGTATTAGCCACATCTTTCCATGCATCATATACTCTGTTCCACTGCGCATCCCTCATTCTGCCTTGATTTGTAGCCTCTTCTGCAGCCAGTATTTCGCCTACTGCTTTCCAGTAACTGACAAAGACCTCATTCCAAGCAGAGCTTTCTGGGCGAGGTAGCCTGAGGGTGTCATTATATTTTACAGCGTAGCGGATATCTCCATCAATCTGATGTGCGTTTGAGCTACGAAAGAAAGCATAGAGGCGGCCGGCATCGTGCTCTGGGGCGATTGGACTTATTGTTGCTGCCAGACCATATCCATCGCCTTCAGTGATTGCGCGACGGAAATCTGCGAATACTTCCTCCATTTGGACAGGCGATTAATGCTGAAAAGTGAGCGGAGAGAGATAGGAGTATTTTTGAGTATTCGAAATCGCCATAGGGCAATACTCTAGTGAATTCAAGACATTTTTCCTGACAATGGAATGTTGAGCCATCCTTCGTGAGATCTGAAGACGGCTCGGCAGTTTTGATTGGTTTGCAGTGCCCTCTCGGCTAAATACTTGGCGTTGCGCACTCAACTCTCGCCTGCAAAAGTTCGGACGACGACATTGAAGCAGACCACCGACCCCATTCGACCACCAGCAACAATCAAGGTAAGACAGCCTCTTCCTCAAATACAGGAACCGATACTAATTTTGCGTAGATGGGTAAGCAGCTCGTTTCTTCAAATTCAGAGAGAAGCAGATATGGTGATTGCGGCGGCGGATCCTATGACATATTTCAGCAATACCGCGGTTTCAGACAGCAAGCGACAATCCAGCAATAGCGTTATATGACCTTGGAAGCAGAAGATGCATTGGAACAACAGTCTCGAGAATAATCGTTTGATGGAATGGGAGGAGCTGTCAAAAGACATCTCGCAATGAAAGCTCATACAACACCAAATCACTACCTGGATGTTAACTACGTTGGAAGTACAAGATCATCATATCGATTCAGACACTGCCACCGAAAACGCTAGCCGCAATTGCTGCCGAAGGAGATGTAATAAATTTCAGTGAGAAGCACACCATACTGACATTCGAGTACCAGGTCGTCTCCAGGAATACCAGGTTATCGGGCGCCATCTGCCCAGTGAGGCCAACCCTACCCCTAAGCTCTACCGGATGCGCATCTTTGCTCCCAATGATGTTGTCGCCAAATCACGATTCTGGTACTTCCTCGGAAAGCTGCGAAAGATCAAGAAGGCGAACGGCGAGATTGTTTCACTCAACCAGGTATGCTTCGCAGACCAGCTTTTTTTAAACACAGATATATTGCATCTGTTGCTCCTTGTTAATCGCAATGCTGACGTATTTACAAAATCAGATCCATGAGAAGCGTCCCCAGAAGGTCAAGAATTTCGGTATTTGGATCCGCTATGATTCGCGCTCCGGCACCCACAACATGTACAAGGAGTATCGCGAGATGTCACGAACGGACGCTGTTGAGGCTCTCTACCAAGATATGGCTGCCAGGCACCGTGCTCGCTTTAGGTCGATTCACGTATGTTACATCTCGATATTGAAAAGACACTTTCAAGAAAACTAACTTTTCAATACAGATCCTCAAGGTCGTCGAAATTGAGAAGACCGATGACATCCGCCGCCCATACATCAAGCAACTCCTCACCAAGAACCTGAAATTCCCTCTTCCTCACCGCGTTGGTCGGAGCACCAGCAAGAAGATCTTCGCCGCACACAGGCCCTCAACTTTCTATTGAAGCGTGTTTTTTCTTGTTGGCACAATGGATTGTGAGGAATGGATCGGCATACCGGGGTATTTTCGGCATTGCTTCAAGACGAATGGAAGTATATTAGGAATGAATGAAAAGCCCTACGAATACTCTTGAAGGGATTTTGTGATGATGGAATTGAACATTTTATTTATAGGATACTAATGCGTATGCATCTAACAGCCTCATCATTTGTCTAGCCCAGCCCTTCAAAGCTTAGATTTCGCGTCACTTTTATCAGCCTTTGCCCTTCCGACAATATCAATCGGCATCCACCATGGATATGCTGCTGGGGCGCTATTCTCCATGGTGCCACTAAATTGCGCCGGTCTTTTCTCCAAAAACGATTTAACACCCTCTTTGTTGTCTCTGCCAAGAGATCAATTATCAAATTTCGGAAACATCTACTGAGTGGCGTTTGGGCTGACTTACGTGCTTGTAAATAGTTCATATATCACCCTCGAATCCAGCAAATGTGTGCCCTCAGGGCTCCCAGTGTCCCGGTACATCAGTTCCTTCATCAGATATGTACTTACAACACTTGTATTCTTCACCACATCTTCTGCAATCTCAATCGCTTTAGGCAACACGTCCTCCGGCTTGTCGCACAACTCGCTGAACAAGGTTCCGAATAATTTATCATCCGCTCTGTAGGTAGCTCCAGTAGTGATGAGGTGCATGGCGCGCGAGTGCCCAATTAAACGCGGAAGGAAGAAAGAGGAGCAGGCTTCCATAACTAAACCGCGGCGCGCAAATACGAAGCCTATCTTAGCAGCTCGATAGGCGATTCTTATATTCATAGGTAGGGTCATGGTGATACCAACACCGACGGCCGACCCTTGGAGGGCACCAATGGTAGGCTTGCGGCAGGAATTTATCGCAAGGGTCACCCGGCCTCCTCTATAGAGTGGAGAAAGTCAGACACAAATACATGAAAATGCAATTGGTGTTGTAACAGGTACTAGGAATGGAGAATTGCTTGAATTCTATTGGGACTTCTGCACTCACCCATCCCGATGTTCATTAATCGGTTCCTGGCCTCCCACAAAGCCTTGTTCTAAATCTGCACCAGCGCAAAATATCCTACCATGTCCAGTCACAACAATGCATTTGACACGGTCGTCAACGTCAAACATGCCGAAAACTTCCTCCAGCTCCAACATCATCTTTGTAGTGAATGCATTATGCTTGCCTGGCCGGTATAGGGTAAGGACTATAATGGGCGTAGGCGTGGTAGACGACTCTGGGTAGTGGGTTGTACGTATTTCTTTCCAAGGAAGAGAGTTGTAGGAGGTAGGAATGGAGATACGTGCATGGGGTGGGGGCATCGTTGCGGATGAGGTTCTACTTGTAGATTTAGCAAAGTCGGATAGTGCAGCACAATTCTGTTGCAGATGTATGGCGAGAAGTTGAGTTAGGCATGAAGTCTTTGGTTAGCTATTTAGCAACAAGGGAGGCTTATGCGAGGAATTAGTGATTATGTCTGAGTTGCGGAGAGCTGGGGAAAAGCCCGAGGCATCTAGGCCGCTCATGAGCTACCTACTCGGCTGCTCGGTTTGGCTTTGCCGACCCTGTGCCAAGCAGGCGGTGTCTGAGGGTTGCGACTCTCGACGGAGACGGTGCTTCACAACTCTATTATTACTATTTCCTACATTATCTTGCAAGCACCGGATGAATTGTGCACGGCGAATTTATCTTTAAACAAGCGTTGATCATTATTTCTTCGCCTTTATAACTACAACATTGCCTAGACTTCCCCTCGACGTTACGCCGTGGCTATTCTCATGTGCTGAATGGAAATAAGCCTCAACCCCCGCATCTCAGCTCTATTCTAGAAAGAAGAGGCCAATCTAATGCGCCATTTTGTTTTTCATTCATTGAAAACGGAGCGCATGTGCTTCATATACTCCTCGTCTGACTTCGACCCATACCTAGCTTTGATGGAGCCATACTCGTCCGTTCCAACGAGATATCGTAATTTATCTGTCCCATCCGTCGATGCTGTATAAATCACCTTTGCTACATCGTCCGACGAGACAGAGCGCCCAGCTTCCATGCTCTCAAATTTTTGGATTACTTTCCCCAAGTATTCGCCGTACGCAGGAGCCAGTGTTGGATCCATCGGAACTCTCGTCTTGGCGGTGTCCGCGAAACTTGTAGAAGTTATTCCACTATGAGGAATTACACTCTTCACCAAGATGTTATGAGTAGCGAGCTCATAAGAAAGCGCCTCAGTAAAGCCCTCTAGCGCAAATTTACTAGCGCAGTACATGGTACTTAAGGGCAGCGCATACAGGCCGGCACCAGAGCTCACGTTGATGATGCATCCACTTTTTTGGGCACGAAGGTGTGGTAGTATGGTGCGTGTTACGTTCATGACGCCTAAAGAAACATAAATAGAGGTTCAAGTGGTCACATGTGCCGGCACTTACCAAAAAGATTGACATCGAACTGCTCACGAATCTTCTCGGGAGGCATCATCTCAAAAACGCCATACTGGCCAAATCCCGCGTTATTCAAGACGACATCAATCTTCCCAAATTTTTTTATTGCCGCGTTAATGGCTGGCTCAATAGTGCCGGGCTCAAGAAGGTCAACCCGTTCCAGAAGCATTCGAGATGGATCTAGCTGCTTGAGTTCGACAGCCGATTCTGGGGAACGCATTGTCGCGATGACGGCCCACCCTGCCTTGAAGAAGAGCTTTGCAGACGCCAATCCAATGCCAGAACTTGCCCCGGTAATGAATATAGAAGAGACCATCTTTGACAATCTAAAGTTCCTTTCTGCTGACGATGCCTGGAGGACCTGCTTTATTCTTAATTTAAAGCTAAAGCAATTTGAGTGAGGGAGTAATAGTGAAAAAGTGCATGTCTGAAATGAGTCTTCGGAAGGTCCTTTATAAACCTCGAAGGCCCTCTCGCTACACGTGCACGTTACATATTCTCGTAAAACTTGTCTATACTTTTCAAGTTGCTGCTTGGAATGCTCACCACACCTGCATTAGTGCATCTCTCGCTCATCCAATAACGCGGACTGCCGATCTTTGGCCGGCCGCGTGAATTCGTCCGACCTACCTCTGCTGAGCTGAGCGCGCATAACCGCAAATTCGCTGAGGTTATTTTGACGAGAGCAGTAACAGGTACTCATCTCTGTTTTACTATCATGGCAAGTGCCAATCGGCGCAAAGAATCTATTGAACTTGGCACCGAGGCCACTACGTCTAGACCATCCAAGGCCTCAGAGAAAAGAAAGCAGCAGAACCGGTTGTCTCAGAAGAACTATCGTTAGTTTCTGCTCGGATCTTGATACCGTGTCAACAGCACGCTTACTATTCCTCTGTAGGAGAGAAGCAAAAGAAGCGACTGCAAGCCCTCGAAAGGTTTGCCGTGTCTGCTATTGCCCCTGGCCGTTCCAGTCAGCCCATCGTGCACACACCCAATCAGCACTCGGTTTTAAACCCAGCATCACCACCTAGTATTAACTATTCCAACACTACCGAAGATATAAACGATGAAATACACTCACCGTGGCGTTTAAGCGGGCAAGAACTTCCTTCAGCTCTCCCTTCGAATGTCGAATTGCAATCCAACGATATAAACTTCCTACCGCCGGAGAGTTCAGTTGGTACTCTACTTGAAGCTGATTGGGACCTGAACCATTGGTCGACGGGACAGGACATCCTCCTTAACACGGAAACAGACCCTCTATCACACAATGTTTCAACTCCCGCACAAATCCATCTCCCAATAATGCCCCCAGACAGTCTATCCTCCGACCAATCCAGCAATTTACTAACTTCAACAAGCCCCAAAACGCCAGGGCCTTTTGAATACAGGTTACAGCTATTAGCAGAGCAATTTTTAAAGACTGATCTCGAAAAGCTATCCAAAGATACCAGAGGCGCTCCTAGCAATATTCCAATAGCTCGTGGCCATACTACAACGGCCGCGAGTCATTCGCCCCAAGTACAAAGTCAAAAATTAGGGCTTACGTACTTTCCAAACCCCTATGCTAACCACCTCCGCATACAAACCATCAACCTTATCTCAGCTTGTAAAGAGAATGCGCTCCACCTCGGCATTTGCGAGCCCACCTTTTGCTCGGAGGATAGCGAGTCTTACTTTTACCGGCCTCGTCTCACAGAGTCTACTCACCGTGAAACCCTTATCACCTCTATTCAAAATGCTTTTCGAGGAATCAAGTATGACTTACGCCCCTGCCGTATCCAAATTACCACTTCCCATCATCCTTACATCGACTGTTTTCCGTTTCCGAGCGTCCGCAAGAAGGTGATCGAACTACAGGCACACAACCCGCCGCTTATTGACGAAGATGAGCTTATCCACGACTTTTTTACTGGTGGAATGGTTTGCTGGGGCGGATGCATGCCAGCTAGAGGGGTAAGTGGCAGTGGAAGTGGAGCGCCGTGGGATATGCGGAGCTGGGAAGCGATGGGCTGGTTCCTGGAAAAGTGGGCTTGTGTGGTTGGGGATGCAGATGGAGAGGTGTGGAGGCAAACGATGTGGTGGAGAGAGATGAGGGGGGACTAAGGCGTTGTAGCGGGCAGTGTTCGACGAAATGGTAGTAGCTGCAACGAAGTGGATTTTACAAGCGTAGACAGCCTACCCAATGTGTCCTAGAGACAAACTAGACTTATTTTATATCTTTCTAAAATATCAGTACCCCTTTACGGAACCAACAGTCTTATCGTGAAATTGTTCTAATTCTCAGTGCTATAAGGATTTGCATATTAAACGGGCTAGCTAGTTCATCATGAAGAAACCTCAGGAGAATCCACTTTAACAGGCTAGAGTGTAATTTACAAGAAATACATTCCCTAGGTTTGGCACTGCACACATACACCTCCTCTTCACTTCCACATAGCATTATGACGAGTTCAATATAAATGCTAATTCGGGATCGATCTAATATCTCAATGGGCCCTTTAGCACAAATCGCTGCCTAGCAGTTCTAGTATGATAAGGCGCTGCTTAGAGCCAGCGTATCGCAGTCTACTAAACGCGGCCAAAGTGCATTTTTTCCATATAAGAGCTCCCAATGAATGACCAAGAGTTTAGGGTTTAAGTCGTAAAAGTCAACTAGTGGAAATCGAGCGCTCCAACAAGAATATTCTACTTACATCCTATCAGCCAAACAGCGCTTTACAAGTGTTGTAAGTGTATGTCAGACCTAGATGCCAGTAGTCCGGCGCTTGTGTTTTGGCTATCTGCCACCCATCATCTAACGCTTTCACTACTGCCTGCGGAAGCGGTCCCTTCTCGAAAATAAGCAGCGAGGCTTTCAATTGGTCCAGGCTACTTGCTCCAAAGAGTATGCCGCTATGTACACATTAGAGATTAGCGGTATGCTAATAATTAAAGCATTTGCTCGCTAATCATTGAGGATAGTTGGGAATGCTTACTCATTTCCTTTACTATCACTACGCATCTTGAGCGCGCTGTGATGGACAAGCCACCGCAATCCGGTTTCAACCAAAGTCAGGTTGTGTGCTTTGACAACAGGTTCTATGAGACTAACAGCCTCTAGGGAAGCATGGCGGAGAAAGCGGGCCCGATACGCGCTGTCGACATGAGTCAGATCTTCCGGGGGCGTAGCATCAGCGGCATCGCATTTTCCCGTAAGCAGACCACCAGCAAGACCATTGTATGTAACAATATCCAATCCGTATCTCCTATAAGCAGGTACAAGTTCTCCCTCAATCCTTCTTGCTAATAATTTCATTAGTTATGAGATTTTAGAAAGCTGAAGAATAACAAGAAACGTACTGATGGCATTGTACATTGGTTGATAAATCGTTGGTCGTACCCAGGCATTCGCATGACATGTCATTACAATTTCGGCTACCTCAAAAGCAGTAAAATTGCCGAGGCCAAACTGACGGAATTTACCCTCTCTATATATCTTATCCACCTCCTTCAAGGTTTCTGTAAATGGTAAACTGCGATCGGCTGCATGAAGATAGAAGATATCTACGCAATCGGTCTGTAGTTCACGCAACGACGTCTCCACGCTCTCTCTTAGGTCTTTGGGGCTATGCATCCCTGGAACGGTTGGGTGCAGTTACCAATATGTTTCATTTTGAAGTTAGCTTTCCATAACCTATAGGGAGTTTATGTGAGATACCTTAGCCGCCAAATTCAGGCCACGTTTTCTCCATCCAACAGCAGCTGTGAAAGCTTCCTGTGCACCATGCTGATACATGCGTGCTATATCAACCTCATCGTATCCTTGCTCCTGGAAGAAGTCTAAAGACTGGCCGAACTCGTCTAAAGACGTTATCTTTGCGCCCCATCTGATAGCCTGGCCATAATTTCGATTAGATTCTCTAAATAAAGCTCTCTTAGATATACTTACAGGACCAAAAGTCATTACTACTAACTATTAATAGGTGGGTGTAAGGACATCATGACGGACTTACATCCCAAAATGATCCTATTCTTTGGTGATTTCACTACTGTTGTCATGGCGTCTTATTATTTGCAACCCTTCTTCAACCTTCTTATCAGTTTCTTATTTAGAAAGGCTCCTCGAATATGCCATTCATAAAACCTCTAAGAGCACGACCACCTGGACAGGCCAAAATCTCCACGTTTGAATATACGCGCACGTTCAACGCGCAATTAGTTTTTCATTGCCGATAATCGGACAGTCCCAAATCCACGGGTCGGATTACATGTCCGGGATACCGGCAGAGTAGATCTAGCATGGGCAGCTAGGGTGCCTGCCTCTCTCCTGGCTCGCAAGGAAGACATCTCACAGTTTGAAGGTTCAACGTTGCCGGATCGACGCAGGGTCGCGATCGTCTTGGCACGGAATCTCGATTTTCATTGCAAATTTCGTTACCCTTCTCCTGAACACTTATGCGACACATTAATGCTGATTGAAGAAGAAGCATTTGATAACACAGCACGGAGTGAAGATATCCAAAGATACTAGTTAAAGCCTTTATCATGTCAGAACGACGACCTCAACGGAAATCTCTCTAGCGGCCCACAATTCCAACCCCGCTTGTTACTGAATGGGTGGGAAAGTATTACCGGCACAGGCCTCCGTCTCTGATTCTACTTTCGATAAAGCTTTTCCGCTTCCATGCAGCCTTCGTTACCTTCCACCCGTTCGACTCCTGACCCTACAATCCAGCGCGCTCATTGCTCAGATGAGTAACATCATGAGATCCAGCTCGGGCCTTGAAATTTACGCGTTATGCGGGGCTGCGAAAAGTCCTGTTATATATCCAACTCACAGCGGCCGTGGTATTGGTTAACCTCAATTGCTGCTGAGACGCCATTCTCTCCTTTTCCTTCACCCTCCCATTCTATCCTTCTGACCCACTGTCACAATGTCTCCCTCACGAGATACAAAACGTGCTGTTCGCATTGCAGGGTGCTCTGGTGGCTTCACCGATCGAGCTAATGCGATCACGCGGATGACTGGTGACCCAGACGTCGATATTTGTATTGGCGATTAGCTTTCGGAGATGACTATGACAGTTCATGGATCTGGGAAAATAAAGAATCTTGAGAAAACTAACGGAAAAGTTCAATTGAGCCTTGAAGAGCGCAAGAAGGGCGCCATGTATGCCGAGACCTTCTTACAGTGTTTCGAACCAGCCATCCCTAATCTTGTTAAGAATAAGACAAAGCTGGCCGTCAATGCAGGCGCGAGTGACACAGAGCTGCTGGCTGAAGTGTGCCAAAAAATGCTCGAAGACCAAAATGCCGGTCACTTGAAGGTTTCCTGGGCAGAAGGCGATGACGTAACGGCCGCAGTGAACAAGCTTATTGCTAAGGGCGAAAGGTTTGAGAGCTTGATGCACGGGAAGAAATTGGAGGAGTGGGGCATGGACCCAATCTGTGCACAGGCGTACCTCGGGGGACTTTGTATCGCGGAGGCTTTCCGTCAAGGTGCTGATATTGTTATATGCGGGAGGGTAGCAGATGCTGCTCCAGTTATCGGAGGTGCCGCGTAAATTTGACATTAGATACGTATGATATGTGACGTTTACTAATGACGTTATTTGGCGTAGATGGTGGCATGACTGGAGGGCAGATCAATTCGATGAGCTTGCAGGAAGCCTTATTGCGGGTCATTTGATCGAATGTTCTGCTTACGTTACAGGTGGATATTATTCTATGTTTAAAGATCTTATTAAGAGTGGGAAGCATGTGAATATGGGATTTCCCATTGCGGAAGTTGAATACAATGGAGAATTCACCCTTACCAAGGAGAAGAATACAGGAGGTTGCATGACCGTTGCATCTGCGACTTCACGACTTCTGTATGAGATACAGGGTCCACTTTATTATAACTGCGATGTTGTTGCCGACATCTCAGGTATCAAAATGGAGCAAATTAGTGAGGAAGTTATACGAGTGACAGGGGTTAAAGGTGCGGTTAGCACCAAATGCATTTGGTAGTATATATCTAATACTGGCACTAGGTCTTCCCCCACCACCTACGACCAAAGTTGGCATTGCCGCCCCGGCCGGCTTCCAATGCGAATGGCATATGTTCATGTGTGGCCTAGACATCGAAGAAAAATGTAAAATTACAGAAGATCAAATCCGAGACGCCATCGGCGCAGAAAAAATCAAACGCTTCACAACCCTGAAGTTTCACCAAAACGGTTCTTCTCTCATCGATGCACGTAATCAAGATATCGCCACGGTTGATTTCCGCATCTTCGCACAAAGCAACGACCCTGAGCTTCTCCGACCGGATGTTCCGAACGGCTTCAATAGATGGTGCCTAGAAGTATTCTTACAAAGTGCTCCTAGACTGTCCCTCAGCAATGACCTCCGGCAAATTGTACCAAAGCCATACTACGAATACTGGGTTTCATTGATGCCACAAACTGGACTCAATCTACGCGTTCACAATTTGTTCGGTGACAAAAATATCCTTGACCTCAGTGCCCCTAAGATAGCTAAGGAATATCCGCGCCAGCAGCAATCTTATGAAACGGCCTCCCCAGCGCCTCTCGACTCATTCGGTGAGACCGTTCGGGCGCCCTTAGGCTACATTGTTGCAGGTCGTTCAGGTGATAAAGCGTCGGATTGCAACGTAGGCTTCTTCGTGCGGCATGCGGATGAGTGGGACTGGCTACGTAGCTTCCTCACCATTTACCGAATTAAGCAGCTTCTTGGACCGGAAGAGTACAAGGGTAAGCCAATAGATCGTTCCGAGCTGCCTGGTATCCTGGGCGTACACTTTTTGCTACACGACCATCTCGATCGAGAGTATAACGCCTGCTCAAATTATGACACTCTAGGCAAGAACGCATGTGAATACATGAGGGCAAAGACTGTTGACCTGCCGAAATTTTTTTTGGACAGGGGACGGATTTAGCAAGTTTAAGGAGTATTATGCGGTGTTTGGTTCGAGTTGCAAACTTTATGCTTTGGTCCGGTCTTTTCGTCTTTCTGATTCTTAAACGGAAGTTTATGATAGATTGGGTGTACGATTGATGAACTATATTGCAAGCTTCCTAGCGCTAAGTAATGTTCGAATATTATCACGTGACATTTACAGTGTTCATAGTGTTCTAAGCGTTTTGCTTCAGTTACAAGAATAAAAAGAGATTCTAAAAGTCAAGTTGACCTGTAAGATAAGAAAAGCCCAGGGTTGCAATGTCGTGTTCCAACGCATTCCAGAATCCGCGTGGATTAATCTAATAAACCATGTAAGCGACGCATTTTGGGCACACCCCCTCTTAAATGAAGTCTATACAAAAGAATACAAAAAACTACCAGCACAGTCAGCTCGGAATTACCGATAATCGTTCTTTTCTAGGTTCGGACCGGCCGCTTATATGGATTCACCGTGCAACCAGTTATTGGCTCTTCCTTTACGCCTCCGGACAGCATAGCAGAAACGGCCTCCTTGGCCCGAACCCCAAGACACCAGTATTAAAACAGCAGGACTAGCAACAAGATCGATAAGCGTTTTCGTAGACTAGCACAGTACGAATGACCATGATCTCCAAGTCTAGACTCGCATTTCCATCTCATTTAATCCATGTTGGGGCTGACTTCAGCCGGAATCGTCGCAGAGTGTCATGCGTTTCTTCAACGCCCCTCCTAGGGATTTCCAGCTCTCACAGCAAATAGCCTCATCCTGTTTGATGGGAACATAGCGGCAGTTGCAACGTCAGCCCGCTTTCACATACACCCCGCTGGCGAACATGCCTGTATTTCCATCATGGCAAAACCCCTCTTCCCTGGCGAAACGCACGGATTGGCCATGCGATACCCAAGATGCGGGGCCTCACAGCCAGATCCCTGCCAATTGTTGACACAAAAAATCCACACGTAGTTTCTTAAAATTTCCGGGGATTTGACTCCTCCAACCTGTGATCTGGGAGCGTCTTCGTTCCGCACTGTAACACCTTCTAAAGCTGTCGGCCAAAGAGAGGTACCCAATAACGTGCCTCCGTCGATACCCTCCCAAAGATCCCTTAAGGTAACCTTGGTAGCCTGGCAGGATGATGCGGACCAGGGAGGTTGTCCTTATAGATATCGCAGATATGAAGGTCTCTGCCAACCCATGTTGATCCTCATCTAACCGCAAACTTCACTTCCTCGAAGCCACACTTTGTCCATTATGGCCCAAGAGCCAGAGAAGCCTCATACAGCTACCGATATGGTTGAAGATGCTGGATATGCATCCAAAACTGATTCTGTCGTCGGGGACGATGATCCAGTGTACTCACCGGAGGAGCAGAGGAAAATTATCCATAGGATTGATAGGCGTCTAGTTTCCACTGTAGGGGCTATGTATTGTATCAGTCTTATGGATCGCACCAACCTGTCGGCTGCTGCTATTGCAGGGTAAGAGAAACACTAGTGCTGCGACTTTATATAGAGTTAAAACCATGATAGGATGACGAAGGATTTGAAACTGTCTGTTGGATTCAGATATGTGCGTACAGTTGGCTCTGGATCGAAAAAAAGAATGACAAGACTTACACAACGCAGTCAATTATTACCCTGGTCTTCTTCACAACCTACATCGTATTTCAGCCACCCTCTACTGTTATTGTTCGCAAGATTGGCCCTCGTATCCACATTTCCCTAATCACATTCTTATGGGGTGCGCTCATGATTGGAATGGGGTTCGTCAAGACCTGGAAGGACCTCGCAGCATTGCGGGTGGTCCTAGGTATTCTAGAGGTATGTTAGAGGAAATTGAGGAAGTCTATAGAGTCCTAAACTAACAGTGTCCTAGGCTGGATTTTTCCCAAGCTCTGTGTACCTCCTTAGCACCTGGTCTGTTTCAATTATACTTATGTTCCGGATCGAATGAACTGACAAGACACAGGTATGTCCGGTATGATATGGGCAAACGCTATTCCTTCTTTTATATCATAGGATCCGTTGCATCTGCTTGCGCTGGTATCTTAGCCTTTGGCGTGAGTCTTCTTGTTATAGGCAAAAGGTTGTATACTAACCAGCTTAGCTTATGCAAATGAACGGTCTTCAAGGCTACGCTGGCTGGAGATGGATCTTCATCATTGAGGGTACAGTAAGTTAGCCTATGCTCGAATGTGTCAAGGGGACTGCTTACATATAACCAGTTAACCTGTTGCCTGGGGATTGCCGGATACTGGCTTGTCGTGGGCTTCCCGGACGACGCTCAAAATTCCTGGAAGTTTTTGAGCCAGCCGGAGCTGTAAGTGACCTGACTCTCTTTCGACTATGGGAGTTTCATAATAAGGGAAGACTAATATTTTTTTATATAGTGATTTTATCATTCGCCGTGTGAACAAGGATCGTGGCGATGCAAAAGTTCAGCCGTTTAAGGTGTCGAAATTCCTGCGTGCAGGTCTCGATCTTAAGATTTGGGGTTTTGCTATGCTATTCTTCAACACTACCACTATGACATATGCTCTAGCATATTTCTTGCCCATCATTCTTAGAGATGGTATGGGCTTCAGTGTTGGAGCCGCACAATGTCTGGTAGCGCCTCCTTACGCGTTTGCCGGTATAATCACGTATGCCCAATCTTTTCTTTTACTCCTTGAATTTTTCATGTCATAGTTCAGCTAGAGTTCTTATCTGACTCGGGACTAGATACATAACAGGTTGGTTGGGTGATAAATACCGTGTCCGAGGCCCAATTATTGCCTTCAACATGTTGCTTTGTCTTATCGGCCTTCCTATTATGGGATTCCATAAGAAAGCTGGTGTCCGTTATTTTGGGATCTTCCTTACAACTGCCGGTGCGAATGCCAACGTTCCGGCCGTGTTGTCATATCAGGCAAACAACATTCGAGGGCAGTGGAAGCGCGCTTTCTGCAGCGCATCGCTCGTTGGATTTGGTGGAATTGGCGGGATTGCTGGAAGTTTGGTTTTCAGGTTTGCTCAGGCTCATTGCCTCTTTTGATATATTTCCCGTTTGCCTAACTTTCACTAGATCCCAAGACTCCCCCCGTTATCACCCTGGCCTTTATGCCTGCATTACATGCTGCCTACTTACGCTCGTTATTGTTGCATCGTTGAGCGTCAAGTTTTACTTTGATAATAAAAAGCAAGCACGAGGTGAACTCGTAATTGAAGATAGCGATGTAAGTTCTCCAACAAAATCTAGGTAGCTATCAAGATATGTGCCTGTACTAACATTCTTCATAGGAGGATCACCAACAGGGTTTCCGATACACGTTCTAAATCAGGTGTCTGTAGCAGTCGTAGTCAATGCTCAGCTCTTCTGTGCATGCAGATATCGCTGTTTCACTGTACTAAGTGACGATTGATCATACTTGCGGAGTTTCGTTGCAGGAGATGGTTTTAAGTTTTAGGGCATCACAAAGCTCCATAAACTTCTGTCGAACGTTCATTGATTACTATTCTTCTTAAAATCAGCCTGAGCTCCATAAATGTTCGAAATTGGAATGACTCACGACCCCGCTAGTATTTAATGGCGTCCAATTACACAACCTCCATTTCACCACATTATTATATCATAGTGCGTCTGTGATGCAGCATTCTGTGCATGATGAAATCTTTGTATTTACAGGACCTCGGGTATTTGCCATTAACCTTGTGATCAGTAATCCAACCAGAAAGTTTATATCTTCCCCACCGAGATTTTAGGCATCAACTCTCAGGATTCGCTCATCTATCTTCTCCGCAACTCAAATCTCCATTGTGCGTCCTCGATTCGCTCACGCCTTCTCATTTTAGATCATCCGCTGACTCACAATCACGTCTGAGCGATATCATGCACGCCATCAGAAGAATTTCTCGTGTTTCGTGTTTCGTGTTTCGCACCTGGACGGGGTTCTCTCGCGCATTCACGTGAGAGGTAGCAGTTGATGCCTTGCAGAAAAGTAGAGGTTTGAATGTAACAAAGAGATATAAATTTGAGGTAAACCTGTCGCACAGTATCGATTTCCAAAATCCTTCAAGCCTAGCCTTGACTCTTAATTCCTCATTTCACTTAGAATCAAGCTAAGCTACAGAGAAAACCCATTCTCAATTATCCTCTTCCAAAGCTCATTCATCCCCAAACATTTCAGTATACTCCTAAACAGCCTTTTAGACGCCCACAAGCTTCATTACCGGCTCTCTTTTAATATCCAACCCCTTGCGACAAGTATCTATTCAGAATGGCTCAAGCAGCCACATCAACCCCAACCCCAGATCCGGCCTTCCTCAAATGGCCCGCCTCTGCATCTCCTGAATATATCGAAGCACGTCGCGCCCTTCTGGATGAAGAATTCGCCCTCCGCAACCAAATTGAGCGAGTTGCTGCCCAGCGCCGGGCCCTTCCCCCTGGGCCTATCCTCCCCAAATATGTCTTCGAAGAAGGCCCTGCAGACCTCACGCTCAACGAGCCTAGCCGCGAGATTTGTCTCGGAGAAGTAGCCGGTGCGGGCGGCAAGACGCTCGTGCTATACCACATGATGCTCGGAGAGAATGCTGAGGAGGCGTGTCCTGCTTGCAGCATGTTCTTAGACGGGCTGAATGGGGTCGCGAAGCATCTCGCGCAGTACATCACGTTTGTCGTTGTAGCCAAAGCACCATTAGAGAAGGTGCGCGCGTGGGCGAGGAAACGGGGATGGGTGAATCTGAGACTGCTGTCTAGTTGTAGGTCCGAGTTTAACAAGGATATGGGGGTTGAGCGACCAGCTTGGTTTTCCGAGTTGGAGCAGGGGCCTGGGATAAGCGTGTTTAGGTATGAGGTTGAGGAGGGTAAGCCGAAAGAGGAGGGAGTGATGAGACACTTCTACACAACAACGCCACATTTTGCGGAGGACGTTGTTAGGGGTATGGATCTGTTAAGCCCGGTCTGGAATTTGTTGGACTTGACACCTGAAGGGAGGGGAGAGTGGAATCCGCGGAACGATACTGTTTGAAAGGGAGGAATAGAAATGAGTATAAGCCAATGGGCTTTCGTGGTATGCTTTTGTTGATTCAGTACTCCTTTCCTAAGCTGAATTTTGTTAATTTTACTGTCGTTTCACCTTGCAGTAGGTTAGCTAAACTGGATATAGTTTTGAAATTTATGTTTATTATTGTCAAAGTATATCGGCCGTATTCTGAATGACCCCCAAAATATGACATGAGCCTAACGCACCGAGCGTGTAGAAAATGAATGAACTCTAAGCCCTTGTTGAAGAGCCGTCAGTAGTCCCTAGTTAACAGTTGAATGCGAAATTTTCTTGTGTTGATGGTTTACTCTTCAGGTTCAAGATTCTCGTCAGAACCATATTCAGTGACTACCCAAGAACAGAACCGTTCCCATTTTGCCATCCACTCTTTCAGCCTTTGAGCACGTATACCTTTCCCAAATGCACCGTCTTTAATGTCTTGAAGCCATTCTTTCGCAGTAGAGTCCTCAAATGATGCCCAACGGACGCTATTCTCAGCAAGCGACCCCAGTCCGGCCAAGCCCAGGTTTTCCCACCCCTGAAGTGCCTCCCAGAAATCGTGCGACATGCCATTCTGCTCCTGCCCAAAAATTGTGGGGTCGTCGTTACACAGTGATACTGGAACGCCTCGTGCAAGAAGCGCAGGGAGAGGGTGTGACATGATGGAGCCGGTGAGTCGCAAGACTTCGTTCGAGACTGGGCAACTTTCAACAAGTATCCTTTTATCTTTGACCATATCTACGAGCAGTGGATGCTTATATAGAGAAAAACCGTGGCCAATACGCCTTGTGCCAAGCAATATCGCATCGAAGAGGTTTTCGTCTGTCGAGTCTCCATCGCCTAGGGTTTCACCGGCGTGGAAAAAGAATGGGATATCGACTGCTTCTTCCATGCACCGCTTTTTAAACCAAAATAACTCTGGTATGAGGTCTTGGAGCGGTCTTCCCATGTCCTCTTGTCCGACAAGATCATATCCTGCGATAAGTTCCGGATATTCTTTTTTCATCTCGATGCATTGCTTCATGGCTAGGTTTTGTTAGTCGACAGTTCCTTTTGAAGAAACTAAGAAACAGTTGTGAGAAGCTTACCGTTGATAATAGCACGTTTATCGAAGGACCGTACAGTCGTCCATATCATCCGGGCTCCCCAAAACTCCTTGCCTTCTTCTGTTTCCTTGAAATTCTCTATTTCGTCCTCTAGGGCGCCAAGCATGTTAAAATAGTCACCATCGAAGTTTTCGCATTCAATACTCCTATATGGAGTGTAGAAAGCCGCCCTCAGGTCTACATAATACACTCCATCGTCCAAGAGTTGTTTGCATAATCTTTTTACAAATTTCCTGAAAATTGGCTCATAGTAAATCAGACTTCCTAGTATAGGGAAGGTAGACATAAATTTGCGCCAGATTTCATTTGGTCCTTCATGGTGCTTGAGGTGTTCTTCATCAGTAATAGTGCAGCGGGACTTGGCCCAATTTAAAAAGCCTTGTCGACCAGTTTCAGGAAAGCTGTCTGCCGCAGCAGACAGCGGTACTGGGGTGTCAGATATATAAGATTCTGACCATATGGATAGATTGTCTGCAGGTTCAGACTTTGAGTATGTAAAAGAGAAGGGTGCCTTAAGACGAGCGCCTGCAGTAGATAGGTTTTGAGGACTTGTAATACAAACTCCTTTAGTCATGAAGGCTTCGTCAAGAGCCCAGTCTAAATCTACCATTGCTTCAAGATGGCAATGAAGTAGGGCTCCTTTGGGCATGCGCCGGATTATCTGCCATAGCTTGCTCTTCTCAATTCGACCCTTTGCAAGCGAGAACATCATTCCAGGAAAGATGTCTCCTTGTTCGACTAAACTGTCCTCATATTCTTTGGTCCAGAGTGTTTGCTGCTCTTCGAAACGGATCTGGTCTACGATGGAGCACGCCTCAGAGGCCATCGGAGAGAGATTCTCGCGGAAGACACGGTCTGAATATTGTCAAACCGTCACTCCTAGTTTTCCTTATTGCACTTGTCACTGACCGCTTCTTTGCTTCTTCTCTTGTGCGACGAGAGAATCTCTCCCAAGAAGGTATTTCTTAATGAACTGGTCCTCGAGACGAGGGAGTCCTTCGGTTTGCTCCCATGCGTCATCGTCTGTAGTTGATTGCAGAGCCATGTTTCGCGCTAACTGCACAGAAAAGTTAGGGCGAAGATGAAGATGACGATGGAACAAGAGAAGAGAGAGGAAAGGAAGAATTATGGGGAGATGAGTCAGTCTGATGAGCAGGCTACCTACCAGTTCTACCAAATCTTTCCGTTGCTTACCCTGCTCGACCTTCCGCTCAAGGATTGGTCTCGCCCCGCCAAACAAGAAGCTTTGACGGTGGGGTGATTGGTAGCTTGCTTATTGCCGGAGTTTACCCGCTCACCCTGCCTTGAGCCTGGTGAGCCTGGTGAGCCAGCGCGGGACAGCTGGGGACCTAAGCATCATCATTCATCCCGACAAACGACTTATCCACTGCCACCCCCGTGACCCTGTTGTCCACGAGTGGCTGGATGCCACATCGACCGCCTGCACCATCATAAGCCTCTGTCCGTTCGCGACTTAGCATTTGTTAATACGGTACATTCAGACATCCTCTTGGAGAAAGGCGAAAACCTCTTGGCGGGCCAGGACGTTCATACCTAACTTTCTACTTAACATATCAGCACTTTCACGGCGTATCGGAAACCTACCCCTCTGTTACCCTGGAACGGTACTGCCTATGGATTCCTCGTCCCCGCAACCGTAGTCCACCTCTCCTTCGGTGAACCCATCTTCCACCATGGCCTTCCTCCTCTCCGTATCCTCCTCCATCGGCAAGAAGATACTTCTGTCTGCTCTTCGTCATGTTGATATCTTGGACAAAGACCCTTCTGACTTCGTCGATCTTGCCGTGGGTAAGAAAACAACTTTGGAGATACGGGATGTCGGGCTGCGTGTCAAGGCAAGCGCCATAGCCGAACTACCTCCTATTTAACTATCGGCTGACTCTAGCTTTGTAGAGATTGATATCACTCCTGCATTTAAACCTTCCCCCGGAACTCCATCTTTCAAAGGCTCGCGTATCTCTCCTCCGAGTTACACTTGCCTGGGAATCAGTGAACCCTCGAATAGTCGTTGAAATCGACGGTGTCCAAGTACGTGCAAAATTGTCTACAGACACTCAAGATGCCGGTGATCCAGGCCCTGATAAAAATGCTGGTGTTCGGCCTCGGGCGCGTTCACAACACGGGCGAAGGGAGGCTACCCCAATGGCCGACTCATTAGGTAGTTCATCTTCTGAGGATGATGAACATTTACCCACTGCCGAAGACCTCGCTAAGTCTATCCTGAAAGAAGAGCCTGCCGAGGAGATAAAAGAGCTAGAGGAGGCGCTGAATAATCAAACGGAATATCTTGAAGGGTCTATAATGTCTAGCGAGGATGGAGAAGATGAAAGCGTAATCGGAATGGGGCCACGGCTAGCTCTACCAGCAATTTTACGGAACTACATCATTGGAGCAGTGGATAGGATGGAGATTGTCGCTAAAAATATCGACGTTCAGGTTGACGGCCACTTGCCCCCAGAATCAAGCGACGCCTCTGGCAATGACGATGAACCGTCTTCTGTCTCCGTAAACTTCCATATTGAGCGGGTTTCCGTAGACGGTTTGACATCTGGAGACCCTGAGATAAGCATAACGGCAAAAAAGGAACACCTTCAAAGCACCGCGCCCACTTTTAGGAATGGGAAGCGTCGAATGTTTATGGAGAATATTTGTGCTCGACTTATTTCAGATCCGGAGAGCTTTGCCTCTCTGTCAAGAGTTTCAAGGTCCTCATCGCCTGTCGGCACCCGCTCCGATGTGTCCAATAGCCACAAAAGTTATAGTGATTCTTCTATTAGCGAGGTGTCGTCAGGCAATCATGAAGGGTCCAACCGTTCTGTTGGAGAGCCCGAACCCGAGCCCGAACCCGTTGTAGAAGATCATGAAGATCATGAAGATCATGAAGATCACGAAGATCACGAAGATCACAAAGGTCATGAGGATATTCCACTTAGTTTCCTTTCCCAATCCATACAAATACACCAAAGGAATGAACCATTAGAATCTTCTGTTCTCACTGTCGATGAAGATCGGTTCGCGGATGCCGCTTACGAAGAAGAAGATGAAATAAGGGTTCAAGGTGCTAACTATGAAGGCGCGGGTATCCTACACCAACCGCATCATTCTACCGGCCCCGCCGAATATGGCGAGGGCAGTTTATTTGATGATGAAGGCCTCTTGGATTATGCAGTGGAGAATAACTTGTTTGGATCCAGATACGATGGAGCCGGGCGATTGCATCCTTCCTCGCTAGACCCTCCGATGGATAAGGCATGTGAAGATGCCGCTCCGAGCCCTGAAGAAATTGTCGCAACTGTTCCGAACCGACCTCTGTCTGCGACAGTGCCTGACTTCCAGAGTACTGCTAAGGGCGTCACAGCCCTGGAGCATCATCAATTCAGCGCAACATCAAGGTCTCAGCCAAATCCATCCACTGTACCTTCTACCTCTACTGACAATTTGGACACCGCCAAACACGCTGCCATTGAAACGCGCAGAGGCTCGAATAGTAGCTCAAGCTCGTCGCCGATGATCGAGGACTTGGCGCAGTCGAAGCTATTCACACATGATGAAGCTGAGAGTATGTATATGAGCGCTATGAGCGTTGCATCTTCCCAAGCGAGCCGACGCATGGCCATCCCGGGTGGATGGGACTCTGCTTCAGTTTTTAGTGAGGGTACAGCGCCTCATGCATTCGCGTCTTTGCCTCCTGTAGTGAAGGTTCCGACTATCGTTGAAAATGCTATAGAGGCCGAGGACGGATGCGAAACACCACGACCAGGTAGCCGAGCGAGCGCTAAGTCAGCGAATATCCCTAACTCCCCACCTGTCAAAACTACTCCAATAACCACAAGAAGTGAACCCTTTCATGAAACATTGCCAGGAGGGCCTGGAAGCACGTGTTCTGACAATACCAAAATTTCCAAACCATTTTTGACTATTGATGAAATTAGCGTTTGGTTTCCTCTCGACCTATCTGATCCTGACTCCGTCGCTCAGTCCGACCTCAGCTATACCACTGATCATCTACAAGAGAGCTTTCAACCCACTATGGATCTTGGTGATGAATCAGTTTTCCAAGATATGCCAGGATCATTTTCATTTTATGCCGAATCAACAGCGACGAGGCGGCGTAAAAGCTCCAACACAGCAGAAGCCTTTAAACGGAACCGGACTTCAAAAGCTATCCAGAATGACGTTACACCCAGTACTCACGCACCGAGAAAACCTGAACTGGGGATAGAATTGGAAGTGGGCACTATACGTGGGCACCTTGATCTTTCTGCTGGTCGTATGATGTTCCAAATAGGACAACGGCTATTGTCCATTTTTAATACCTCAGATGAGGAAATGCCAACCTATGACCCTAAAGCTTCACCCACTTCCAGTTCAGAAAGTTCTTTTAAGCTTTCTGTTAAGCATATTGCGTTTGCTTGGATCGAGCGGTTAGTGGTAGAGTCTATACCAGACGGTCCTCATGCTCGTGCTCTTTTTAGGCTTGAGGAAAATCCAAGTGATACAATCCTTAAGACTGATATCAAGGGTGTACAAATTACCGCTAGAGCCAAAGTAAATGATATTGTAGCCAAGCTACAAATAGGAAAGTTTACTTTTGGTTTTTTGGATCAGGATATTATATCCTTCGATACAGGTGCAAGACTGAGGCGATCTGTTCGAGACACCCGGGAATTTTTGGAACATGACGTGCAAATCGATTACCAGCAAACATTAGAACGCAGGCTGCGTATCTTCACCCGTCCTTTAAAACTACTTTTCGACGTGCAGAAGTTGGAGGACGCATTGAGTTCTTTCGGGGGATTTAGTGGAGTGTTGGAGCTAGGAAACTCAATAACTTCTAACAATACCCTACAAAGTCCCCCAGCAGAAGCAAAACAACGTCCTCGAGGAGTTCACTTTGACCGTGTTCCAGAGCCTGTCCCTTCGAACTCTCCCGCCCCACTTAAGGTCGACATGAGATGTGGTGAAGTCTCCTTCTTGCTGAGAGGGAAAAGCTGTGCTGTGCATGTTCAGACGAGTGCTGTTAAAATGATCCTGCGAGAAAGCAACGTGGGCATGCATATCTCGGAAGTGCGAATTACTGGGCCATATGTTAATTTTCCGCGAGACGATCCGGCATTAATCGCAGAACTCAAAGATTTTAACATCAGGTTTCTTTTCACCCCCGAAGAAATAGATCTGACAAGACTGCTCTCAATAATTACACCTTCGAAAGATAAGTACGAAAACGACAGCGACATCTTGATTGATACTCTTCTTCGACAGCGACAAAAGGGATCTGTCCTTAGAGGAACAGTTGCGGGCGTGAATATTAATGTATCGGATATTGATAGGATGAAGCTTTTCCAGGATCTTGGGAACGAAATGGCCAAATTATCTACGGTTGCCAAGTATCTTCCGGAGGATGATCGTCCAGGTATCCTTACTCTCGCTGAGATCAAACACTTTGATGGCAAAGTCATGGTCAATGAGCGGATCGGTTACGTTGACCTATCTTGTCAATCGTCTCAGTTTGCGCATGTCGGCTTGCCGCCCCTTTTTGCGATGGAAATTGGTAAAATATCGCTAAATCATGGGGAAGAAACTTTGATCGACGAAGTTATCGAGCTGCGACCGCTGGACCAATTGCCCATGATCATGGCAAGGATGATTGGGGATGAAATGGAGCCTGTTATTAAGGCGAAGCTGTTCAACGTCTGTTTTGAATATCGAGTTTCGACCATTATGGCAGTTCTAGGTCTCGCAGATGATGGGACAACTGAAGAACTTGTTACGGGTATTGCTTCTTCCGTGGCAACTATCACGGGCCCTTCTTCCCCGAAAGTACTGAGCAGGCAATCATCCGAGTCTAGTAGCTCTTCCGCTGCGCCCTTCAAGCCGCTGCACATCGACTTACTATTTCGTGACTGTGCTCTTGGTCTGAATCCGAGGAAAATGTCTTCTAAAGGGCTCTTCGTTCTGACAAATACTCGATTCAGTGGTGCATTGTCGAAAAGCCAAGAATTTTCAGCTACTCTGGATATAAGGAAAGCCTCTGTACTAATAATAGACGATATAGATCGCATCGATAATCCTGTCGAAGCTCCATCAGCTCCTACTCACGCGTCTGCGCTTGTTAGCCGACAGATTACGGATTTGTGCCGACTCGGATTCATATCTGTCAGCACAATCTCTTCAGCCAAGATATCTGTGAACATGACAGGCAATGGAAATGACCAGCCGCAAATTGTAGATGTTGAGTTCAAAGACGACCTGATCATATTGGAAACCTGTGCAGATTCTACACAAACTCTTATTGGAATTTTGAATGGACTGAAGCCGCCAACACCACCGAGCACAGCTGAACAATATCGGACCGTTGTTCCGCTACAAGAAATGATGGATTCATTTTCTGGAGATGCCTTTGCTACTGCTCAAGATGATACTGAAGATGGTACATTTACTATGGATGATGCCGACCGTATGGATGATGAGGTTCCGAGAAATCTTGAATATGTTGGAAGTATCTACAATCCTCAATCAATCCCTACTGAAGAGGATATCGGTGATGGTATGCTTGGAGAAGATGATCTCCATCATTTGGCAAGCCCTCCTATCACTCGACGGCGAGGTGAGAGAGGTCTTCTGGAGAGCTTCCAAGAGCAGTATGAGGTTGCTGAAGGCGAACAAGACTTTGACTTTGATGACGATTATTTTGGCAGGGACTCAGAAATCAAAGGCACTGCTCACAAATGGGATTCTACCAAAAACCGGTATGCGTTATCGAACGAATTCAAAGTGCCTGGAAGTCCTCTAAAGCTTCGTGTGCGCGACACAAATGTCATCTGGAACTTGTTTGATGGATTCGACTGGCCGAGGACTCGAGGTGTTATCGCGCAAGCAGTACAAAATGTGGAAAACAGAGCTGAAGAGCGGCGACAGAAGAGGATGATGTCCGGAGATGACGACGATGAAAACATGGTTATTGAAGAAGACTTCCTTTTCAACTCTGTGTGGATCAGCATTCCCGTTAATGAAGAGAAGGGAGCTCTGTCAAAGAAGATTAATCATGATGTAGATGACCTTGTTAGCGAAACTGGTAGCTACGCAACAACAACCGCATCTCGCTCGACAGTACGGCAAAGGACGCCAAAATCTAAGCGCCGAAGGCTGAAGCTCGAGCGGAGCAGGCATCATAAGATTACTTTCGAACTACGAGGAGTCGCTGCCGATATTGTTGTATTTCCTCCTGAATCTGGTGAGACGTTGAGCTCTGTCAACCTCCGCGTTCATGACTTTGAGATTTTTGACCACGTCCCAACTTCGACCTGGAAGAAGTTTGCCACTTCTCTCCTTGATCCAACCCAACGTGAAATGGGTCGATCAATGATAAATCTGGAGCTCCTGACGGTTAAGCCGGTTCGTGATTTGGCTGCTTCCGAACTGGTCTTAAAGGTACGCTTACTTGAACTAGTATTGCTACATATTCATTAACATAAATAGGTTACTGTCCTCCCTCTCCGGCTCCACGTTGACCAAGATGCCCTCGATTTTATCACACGGTTCTTCGAGTTCAAGGACGAATCCGTTGAACCAAGCACTAGTAAAGCCGATCAGCCTTTCCTTCAGCGTGTTGAAGTGAATACTGTCCAAATCAAACTGGATTACAAGCCCAAAAAGGTAGACTATGCCGGTCTTAGATCGGGTCACACAACGGAGTTCATGAACTTCTTCATCCTGGATGGTGCTGACATTATGCTCCGGCATGTCATCCTTTACGGCGTTACCAGTTTTGACAAACTACATCAAACCTTAAACGACGTTTGGATGCCAGACGTGAAGAACAACCAACTTCCCGGCGTACTCGCTGGTCTTGCGCCCATCCGCTCAATTGTTAATGTAGGTAGTGGTGTTCGCGACTTGGTCGTTGTCCCCATGCGTGAGTATAAGAAGGACGGGCGTATCGTGCGCAGTGTTCAGAAAGGAGCTCTCGCGTTCGCCAAAACCACTACTTCGGAACTGGCCCGCTTCGGTGCCAAGCTCGCCATTGGCACACAGACCGTTCTCGAAGGCGCGGAGGCCTTGTTGTCTCCGCAATCAGCGTCCGCTGGTCTCTCATCGGCTGATTCATGGGAAGACCTCGACCCATCTGGCTCGCCTAGTGATCTCGACGAGCCTAGAGCCATCTCGCATTATGCAAATCAGCCAATCGGTGTCATGGCCGGTCTCCGGGGTGCAGCACGCCATCTTGAGCGTGACCTGCTAACCGCTCGCGATGCCGTTATCGCTATTCCAGGGGAGGTGATGGAGAGCGGGAGTGCAGGGGGCGCGGCAAAGGCTGTCATTCGCCGAGCACCAACTGTTATTCTCAAGCCTGCCTTGGGTGCAACGAAAGCCGTGAGCAATGCGTTGTTTGGCGTGAGCAATGCACTGGATTCACAGAGCAGAAGGAAGATGGAGGATGTGAGTTCACTCGCCACCTGTGCATGCTCTTCCGCAGGGTTTATTACTGACGATATTCCTAGAAATACAAAAGCTATTAAGATAGCTCAGGCATTGTATAAAATCCTACTGGCATTTTTGTCCGCATGCGAGGCGACTCGGCCTTCTAATATTTTCTTTTTCTCTCTTTTGATGCATTTTCACTCCTTCTCACTAGAGGCACCATTTCCTTACTCAATTTGCATAGCGATGGTGCAAGGTGCAGGAAGCAAGGTATGTGCAGGAAGCATGGCACGATGCGCAACATTCTCTCTTCTCTTTCTATTCGAAGTTCCAACCACATGCATGACCCACAACGGCACGAGCGTAACGGCGTTTTTATTTTTCATTTTGGGAGCCGGCACGAAAACGACTCTTGATACCTTCCGCATTTGAATACCATCTACGGATCACGATGGGGGAGGCTAGGGAGTTCGTTTATGGGCGAAATTGTATTTGGCAGCTGGAGAAGGCCGAGGGGAGTGGTGTATAAGTTAGGTGGTGGTGTTAATATTGATTGCATAACGTATATATTCTGGGAAATAGAGGCTCGCATTTTTCATGCATGATAACCTTGGGCACCTGCATCAGAATTTGCTGTTCGTGCATAAGAGGTGTGCTATATGCTGCAACATTATCTTACGCGTTATCGAAGTGAGGTCTCGATTTTTTTGGGCTTCTAGGTTGTGCTGTCATGGACGGCTTTAGGCGCTTCAACAAAAAGAAATTAAAAAATCTAGATAAGATTACCAGAATGTTCAATACTACCTAGGGACCTTCAGAGATTCGTGGAGGGCCCGAATGGCACGGCAAGTACCGAATAATAAATGGCTCGTAGTACGTAATCCTCTATCCACGGCACATGGTATAATATTAACTGTCGACGTTGTTTCTCGTCCAATAATTCAGGGTGGCCATTTCGGAGACCAAAGCCGATCAACCGACTTCGGCGGCTCAATCATGAGGCGTGAGAACACTCAGTCCATCGCAGCTCAGAAACAACGGTGTGGGTGACACAAAAAGTTTATTTTAAATAGACCGAAGCAGGACCGCGGAAAGAAGGGTGGCTGGATGGCTTTGGAGGATTCGAAGTGATAATGACTGCTGGGCGTGAAGGAAATAATATCGACAATCGGGCGCGCTTTGTATTTATCGACGCGCGATAATGGATGGTATCGATCTTATTTTAATGATGTGTCCTTCCTAAAGGGACAACAAGGGACTTCCTAGCTCTTAGCAGCAGGGCTAGGCAAGCATAGAACCGTGGTATCGGGATGAAAAACCTGAACGAAAGAAAATGAAAAGAATAAAAAAATAAAACCTCCGAGATGAAGCTAAAGTAGTAATGCTAATATAGCCAGGGGTATAACTGTTAGTGCCGAACGCGTAACCAAGCTTCTGCCATCCCTTCCCCGCTTTTTTTTTTCCATACCCAATGCTGAGGCGCGCTACCCAATTTATACCTCATAATTCTACCTCTTTCTTTGAATGGTTGTTCCCCGCGCTCACTAATCCCCCAAAATCCGCCCAGTCCAGTCCATTCAACCTTAGCGCGGCGTTGTATGCTAGCTTGCGGATTTTGTGGGACTGGGCTTGAGGGGTTTCTGCTGGGGGTTGCACTGGGGATTTGACTTGGGTTTTCCGGTGAGGAGGTGAGATATGTGAGAGGATGGAGGGAGAGACAGCAGAGTGACTAATGTCGGTGGAGGAGTCTGAGGATATGGTTATGACGTTTGCTGTAGCCGGTAAGCGGGTGCAATGTGGATGAGTTGTTTTTTTAAGAGTTGGTGTATGAAAATTTGCTCGAGTTGAACCAGTATTTTCGATGCCAGAAATGCCGAGGCCAACAGTTTCGCTGGCGGCAAGTGGTTTCAGAATCGAGTTGCCACGAGGAGCACTCCCATACGGCGATCTCTGTGCCACCCCCGGTGGTGTGAAGAATATCGTGGAGTTATTTTCATGCTCTGCTGAGCTTTCATTCCCCACCACAGCCCTCTCTTGCGTTTCCTCATCGTCCGTTGTTCGAGCGTCTCCAACGTCTTCCGATCGCTGACGCTTACCAAATCTCATCCTTTCTCTACGTGCTTCCACTATGTCCATCATCTCAGTATCATGAGCGAATAGATCAGCGGAGCAGAGATGACCAAACAGAGTGCGCATGCTGAGTGCAGACGTCCAAGTGATTGGGTCAACAGTGCAAGGATAAATATCCCGAGGACGGAAGGCTCGGACGAGACTGCATAATTCGCTGTATGAAGAGTGACGTGAGTAAGGAAATGTTATGGTTTTCGGAAGTGGGCTGTGATTTTTGTCTACCACAGCGCTAGTATTAGATAATTGTGTTGTAGAGTCAGTTGGGAGCGATGTGGTGGTTGCAATCCTTGCCAGTATGGAAACGAGTTCCTGCAATGGGATGTCTCTAAGAAGCGAAGTGTCGCCATGAAGATCATTGCCTGGTAAGCTCGTATCCAGTAATATTCTATTCTTGGTTTCGTTCGTCGTAGACGACAAGACATAGAGGACTTTGGAAAGCAACTCGGGATCCTCCAGTTCAGTAGAACAAAGCTGCATCAACTGGCCTACAGAATTGGAATCGTTGATTTCAAGCTCGTGGATTTGATTCAAATCACCTTTCCCGCCACCTGCACCTAATTCCCCAATTTCGACGCCACTCTCTAGACGCGTCACAATTGGAATAATGCTCACTACTTGCGGGTTTTTTTCAATTACCGGGCATAGCGTTCCTCTTTCACAGCTGTGTAGTCTGACGCGAGGATCTGCAGTTAAGCAACCCTCCTTGTAGTGATTGCCGCAGCGAAAACCGCATAGAGGCGGTCCTTCGCGGGACTCGAGAAAATTTTCTCGTGCAGAGAGGGATTTATAGATTCCCCACCGGTACTTATCCAGATGAATGAAACTTTGCAGAAATGCAGAGAGAGCGATCCATACATTTTCGTACCCAAACGTCCAGGCTTGGAAATAAAATAGAGTGTCTTTCGGATATTTCTCTACTTTCTCGAGGAGTTCTCTCACACCTTCAGATTTTGATGGGAATTCCCGATAGGGCTCAGATTTGGTTGCAAACGTGGTGTCAAGGTACATGCAGTCAAGGCGGCGAGGGCCAAGTGTGTAGGGGATAAGCACTGGGTTTTGAACCAACGAGTTTACCCACCATGTTTCAGATCGGATATCGCCGGTGTACAGGATTGCTTTGCCATCGCCCTGGATAAGGAACATGACAGCTCCGGCGCAATGATTGGCATCGAAAAGGGTGACGCGGATTTCATTTCCAGGAGACAGCTCGATAACAGTGGGTGTTTCTAGTGGCAATGTTTTGAGGAGAGTTTGCAAATGCTTGTATGTCTGTTTACGCGATTCGAGAATGCCCTTCGCAAAGTTGATGCGATGGGGATACTTTTCGAGACGCAGCAGGATCTAAAACGGTCAAGACATAGCCACAAAATAACATTTTACAGATTGACAGCAAACACAAAATAGCCTTTAGGGGCTGAGTGGTGATTCGAGCCACGATGGAAAGATGGAAGCCGTGGTGCCCGGAAATATATGCAGACTGACGTGACCAATCGACTCACCTCCCGCGTTGCAGGCGAACAGTAGATGAAGGGTGCCTTCAGGGACTCCAGGCCGCAAAGGTGGTCGGAATGAACATGGCTCAAGAAGCAGGCCAGAGGAGGCTTCTGGCCGGAAATTGCTCGAAAATAATCAATCCGAATGTGGGGAAATTCTGCAAGAGGCCAGGGCGGGTAAGGAACGATGCGCGGGCGCAGTGAAATAGGGAGGACGATGAAACATGCTTACCTGCGACAACACCCTTGAAGGTAGACATGACGCGCAGCTTTGGTGCAGCTTTTGTGCAGCCGTAGAGGCGTGTGAAGGTGGCGTAGGATGGACCTTCGGACGTGGTGGGCTCGCTCGAAAGGGCGTTGAGGAACGCGGCGACGCCAAGTCATGTGCTTCTAAGTTAGGTATTCGCTCGCTGACGAGTTTACGTTTAGCAGTCCAGCGACCTGGCAGACAGCCCGCCAGATCCGCAGCATGGGCGGGTTAACGGGGGTTCGATGCAAAACACCACACCCGCGGTTCCTGCCCGATGGGCGTTCAGAGATGTTGCAGTCGCGTGGCGTGGCAGTGGCTTCGAGAGCATCTTGGCCTGCAGTTTGCATGAAAACCAGCATGGCTCCGGTGGGCGCGGTGCGCTATTTGGTGGTGGCCGGCGGACAGTGGATGGGAGTGGGTGGGAGTGGATGGGAGAGGCTGGCAGAGGCTGGTAAGAGGGTGGCAGTTGGTGGCAGTTGGTGGCAGTTAGTGGCAGAAGGAGTGCAGTGAATGGCAAGTGGGTGGATGGGGTGTGGTGGTGGATTTGGCCATCCCGCTGGTGGCCAGTTTGGTGGACAATGCCCCAAGGGAGCCCCTCGAGGTCGCTGGTGCCGTGGGCGGACTACCGCCAACCACGGCGGCGATGCTGGGGGGGGTTTGGCGTGTATGGAGAGAGCGGAAAAATTGGTAGCCACTCAGCGGGTCAAGCATTTGTCCGGGCGAGGCCAGAGCAAGGCCACAGCAAGGTCAGATGGGCCTTGAATTGACAGCTTGTACACCACCAGCTCACAGCAGGCGCCGCATTTGCTTGCCTGCGTCGGACGGCGGGCTGTCGGCTAGTTTTGCGTCCGCTGTGATAGGCGTTGGAGCTGCCATGCCATGCAGCAATAAACACCAGTGGATCGGCGCCCAAGTCGACCCTTGACGGCGGGCAGTGAGCGGGCCTCAGCGGCGCGCACGAGCAAGTGGTAAGCGGCTGCAGGCAAAGAAAGAAGGCCCAGCTGCTTGGGGGAGGTAGGTCGAGAGGCGATGAGCCTAGTCCCGTAACTATTGTCCCCGGCGCATTCTCTACCAGCCCTGGCCCTTGCTGGCTGGCAGGAGGATCATACCTGCTGGGCCATACCTGCTGGACCAAGGGACCACCGATTATAAGTACAGGCGGTGTACCTGAGCATGCTGCTTCATTTCCCGTCCCGTCCTTTTTCGTGCCAGTCCGAGCGAGCATTGTCTCTTGCTCTCTCTGCCTCTGTGACCCGCTGCACGCTGTTCTCCACGCTGTTCTCCACGCTGTCCACACTGTCTAGACCGCAACAAGCTGACCGAACGAACCCTTTATCTACGCCCCGTCTCCCCCGACTCCTCTCCACACCCGACACTACCACTACCACCACCGCTCTGCCTGCCTCTCCGCCGGCCCCGAGACTGAGCCTGGCCCCGTCGTCGTCACCAGCAAACAAAACAACCAAACAACTGCTATTTCCCCGAGTCAGGAAAGTGTCCCGGGAGGTCTTTGCGTTGAGACCCCATCCAGCTCCAGGCCGCGGCAAATTCTCGCTGCACCACGCTCACCAGCTATTTCCAGCTCGCATCCTCCCCTAAGAGTCAAAGTTGCAAGCGTCTCCGCTGACGAATCAGCATCCGCTGCTTAAACAAGACAGTGACAAGGCTACGTGTGACGGAGCTCGGCTGTCTGACGCGTGAATCAGATCCGGAGTCACGTTCATTCCTTTTCTCTCAATCAGGAACGGCACCCAAGCCAATACGCCACTTCCAGTCCTTTCCAGCGCCCCACAAGCTCAATTCAACAACACCTCTGCCTCACAATCCGTGCCTGGTGGACCCACCTATTTACTCCTGATCCTCCATCTAGCCACCTCCGCCAGAACACGAAATCCTCCCACCCACCGAAATCTGACTGCTCCCTGACCAGCTCAACCATGCACCGTAAACAACCAATTTCCGTTTTGGTATACAACCAGCTCTTCCCGCATCCTCGCCCCGATGACCCGTCCTCTTTCTCCGCCCACCTCTCCAAAAACCTAGTTGGTGAGGTCCGCATCGAAACTGCTACTTTCTACGGCTCCCTCGACACCATTGAAGCACGATACCCGGGCCTGAACTACTCACACGCTCCCCACCGAAAGCGCCTAGGTCGTTTCCCGCATCACGCCCGCCTCTTCCAAGCCTTCGACGCCCTAGGCCTAACCGAATCCGAAATTGCAGGCTTCTGTCGCTGGGAGGGGACGCTGTGGGCACGCGAACGGTATGAGCGGGACGAGGGGGTTAAAGTGCGGGACACGACAGGGCTGGAGATTGGGGAATGGGTTGACCGACGCAGCCGGACGACGCGGAACAAAGGCATCAACGTGAAGACGGACATCGAGGTGGAGATTGAGGAGGTGCGGCCGGCAGAGGATGCAATGGACTCGGAGATGGCAGACCAGGACGAGGAGGACGAGGAGAGCGACGACGAGGTCGAGAGCGTGGGCTTCGAGCTCAACCAGCGGCTCATCCAGGCCGCGGCGATGCGGGAGCAGGGCGTCAGCGTCGTCATGGACCCGGAGTGGGAGCAGTTCCTGAAGGAGGCTCAGGAGAGAGAGGCGCAGGGCAGGCAGGAACTGGGTATCCAGGCGTCGGGACCGGCTGCACCGCGCTCGCTGCGACCCGCGCTGGCGAGTGCTATGGCGGCGCTCGCCCCGCCGCCCATGCCTCCTAATCCGTCTGTTGGTCCGGCTACGTCCTCTTAATGCTCTTCCTCCAAATTTGTTCCCGTCACCTTTTACGAAAATACGTTTTTTGTGCTCCTCTTTTTTTATCGTCCTTGCGTCTGCGGCTTGTTTGGCCTATCCCACTCTTGCTGTTCATCACCGCATCCTGGTTTTAGCCCGCATTGACATATTTTGAACATCAACATTCCACTGGCGTTACTCGAACTCGATGATATATCAGATGGGTCTGGGAGTTTATGGGGGGGCTGGCATATTGCCGCGGTGGAGTAATACCCGTATGATTTGCTGTGCTTTTTATTTTCTCTTCTCTCCGTGTGAGCCCGTGCTTTGGTTTCCCCGATGGTATTGTAGATAGTCACTGGCAGACGAAAAACCGTCTAATAGATTTTGCATCTGGCAACAATATACAAATTTTCGATTATGTTGGTGTTCGGTGAGTCCTGGGTGGAATTTTGTGTGGCGTTTCCAATGTAGAGGTGGTCCCATTATCAGATAGCTACTAATGAGTATTGACCTTTTACTATTAATTTGCACTTTTCATTAGTTTTTGTGCACTTACAAGACATTGATATTCATCAGCAATGCCTTAGCTGCTGTTATAATAGTATGAAAGGATTATTATCTCAACGTCAAATACACCTCAAAACAAAAGCATATGAATCATTTAAGTATAACTCCACTATTGCAGATTTCCCAAGAAAATTCATTAGTTTCATGCCTCTAAGACTGTATCTATCAATGCAAATGCGGTTTAATTGAGCGTGCAGCTCACAACCCTACGTTGAACCGTCCCTCACCACCATGCCCAATAACGCAGCGTCACCACCACTGTCCACCCCCGTTCCAAAACGGCCCGCCGGAAGCC
>KV748454.1:0-71627 GCA_001692915.1 Glonium stellatum | reverse complement strand
TGTTACTTTTAGGGTTTGAAGATTCACTTCTCCCACACGCAAAACCGCAAATTTAATGTACGTGGTACAGGGCGGTATCTAAATCACTAGGTATCACGGCCTGGTTAATAACGCAATTTCCTGTTACAGGTATGGAAGCGGAGCTGTCTTCTAAACTGCTGCAGCGTTTCGCGCTTGAGACCACCTTATATCTACAGTGCCAGTCTACAGTGCATGCGATGGTGGTGACGACGTGTTGAACCCAAGCATCCCTAATCTGCCATGAACCGAGGCTCAGATGCCTTAATCAATCGTAATCAAATCAAAAGCCATCATCAATTCCTCGGCTCCTCTCCTTCTCTAACCGCTCCTGATTCATCTTCCACCACCATTTATGGCTTTCCTCGCTTTCCTCGCCCGGTCTTTCATCCCAAGGTTTAGGGCTTAGAATGTAATGAACATTCTTGACTTCCTCGTCTCGCCATATTTGGTGATGCACGCCTTTTAACCGCAGTGTTTTTAAGGCATTGTAGATGTATGGGATAGCTACCCATCTGCCAGAGAAAACGTCGCTTAAGAGAGATTGATCCGCAAAGTCGTAGCCCATTGCTGTGTCTTTAGACAGTTGATCCAGGATAAGCGAGTATATATCCCCAGATGGATTCACTACCTGCAAGCCGCCGTTAGGCATCCCAAGTCCGTACGATGGAGGAGCACCATGTATTTGTGCGTCATCGGGCGTATCATGTTGAGATGTAAAAGCGCAGATTTCCGGAACCCTACTAGGCGTGCTTAGTATTGAATTATAAGTTTATAATTCTGGAACCATACACACCATTCTTTTGGATAGTGGGCCTTCTTTAAGGGATTGCATACACAAGCATGACTTGCAGCAAAAACTCGGTTCCCTTTCCCAGCCGTGCTGGGAGGGTCCAATTCCAAATCCATTAGTTCGTCCATATTACGCAGCACTAACATGTCACTATCCAGCTGGACTACCCGGTCGTACTCGACAAGCGAGAATGGCGTCAGCTTGCTCCAGCAATCGTAAAAGCGGGGATCCTGGCTGAAATCCTTGTTTACAGATGGCAGGAGGTATTTCACATGCCTCTTAGGTATCCCACGCACGTCCAGAGCTTTGCGGCCTTCTTCGGGGAAGGTGTCGGTGTAGAGGGCTATGAGAGGATAGGTAGACTTTTGCTTCTTTAGGCTATAATCAAGCACGAGCAGTCCAGTGAGATACTTGGTGTTCGTGATTAGCGTTGTCCATACTGCAAGTAGTAGTTAGCCTAGATGCTCCTTCAAACAGAAGTATAAGCATACCTTTCTTGGACTCTACGACGCGGGTAGTATCCGGATTGGCGGCTGCAACGGCTTGATCCGGGGAGGAAGTCATGGTATAAGTCAACCTTGGAGAATGATACGGTATGGCGAATATAATGGCGAGGAGATTTCACGGTCGTTAGCCGTCTTCCTCTCTTGTCGTGCTACATGGCGTTGTTGTTTGGAGAAAGGTGGGATAGAAGCCAAGGTTTCTCGGGCGCAAGCCACCGATCTCGGACCGTTTTCGACTCTATCATCGAGGTGAGCCTCTATCAGTATCGCGCTATTTGTAAGCTTCGTTTGGACGACTTCGCCCATCAGCCCTGTACACATGTACTACTATATTTAAATCAACACTTTTAATTTCTTCACATATCCAATCTCTAATAATTCTCCAACGGAATGATTGTGTTCTGGCCCAATTTGGAGTCTCTCATCCCCAAAAACCAATGTCCACGGCGGCGAAGCCACCCGTCCAAGATGGACTCGATCAAGCCTCTGAGAAGAAGATGATAGCAAGTCAAGGCAGTAAGAGTTATAAGGGCTTTGTTGCCGGCGTCTTCTCCGGCATTGCCAAATTATCAGGTATGCGCGCTTCCCCCACGGACGCCTTCAGACCCAAGACTAACCTCACTCAGTCGGCCATCCGTAAGAATTTTTAGTCACTCGAATTTTGCGCCTGTCATTGCACGCCTGTTCCTAACAAAGCCAAGTTTTGATACAATAAAAGTTCGTTTGCAGACTACCGGGAAATCGCGCTTTCGAGGACCATTGGACTGCTTGCTCCAAACCGCACGAAATGAAGGGGTGAAAGGGCTATATAAAGGCGCTACTCCGCCATTAGTGGGGTGGATGTTTATGGATTCCGTGTAAGATTGGAGTATAGCTTTCTAGGGTATTGCTACTGACTTTGCGGAAAGAATGCTAGGGTCGTTAAATGTTTATCGCCGTATACTTAACGATCATGTCTTCCATCCCAGAAAATTGCACGCGGTTGGGTCTGAGAGACCCAGACTCCCAACAGTTGGGCACGGCATTGCAGGGATTATAGCAGGCTGTACTGTGAGCTTTATTGCAGCTCCCGTGGAACATGTCAAAGCCCGACTACAGGTGCAGTATGCAGCGGACAAGTCAAAACGGCTTTACACTGGACCAATTGATTGCGTAAAAAAACTGGTAAGGTCGCTACCTTTATTCCTCCCTATTTGTCTAACTCTACCAACTCAAGTTCCGCGATTATGGTATTAGAGGCGTCTACCACGGGCTCTCCGCTACTCTCCTGTTCCGCACCTTTTTCTTCTTTTGGTGGGGCTCTTACGACATCTTCACCCGTCTTTTCAACAAGCACACCTCCCTCTCTGCGCCGGCTATCAATTTCTGGGCCGGTGGCTTGTCGGCCCAGATATTCTGGCTTACATCTTACCCTTCTGACGTTGTCAAGCAGCGCATCATGACTGATCCATTAGGTCCAGAACGCAAGTTTCCAAGATGGAGGGATGCGGCGAAGGCCGTATGGAGAGAGAGTGGATGGAGGGGATATTGGAGGGGCTTTGTGCCATGCTTTTTGCGGGCATTTCCTGCCAATGCCATGGCACTTGTGGCTTTCGAGGGGGTGATGAGGGCGCTACCAGACTAGATGAGCTTTGTAAAGCTGTTTCAGGATCAACAACTATCTACTCGCTTCTCTTGGCGATGCCAAGGGTTAGTAGAAACAGATGATAAAAGCATAAAATCGTCATTGTGGTGATAATATTGTATATAGAATTTTATGGGGATAAGCTTACATCATCACGTCTCGCTGAATTTTGTTTTTATACTCCCTAGTGCTACCGGCGGAAGGGTAGGTAAACTCTCATCTCTCGTTGATAAGTAAACCTCAGATAGCAGCAGCATTTCAACCTCCTTGTGTCCTTGTTCAGCTGCGCCTTCTGCTGCTGTCTTGCCATGGATGTCCTTCGCGTCCTTGTCAGCGCCACTACGAAGTAGAAGCTCTACAACGCGCGTATGCCCTCTAAATGCGGCCTCATGCAAGGCCGTCGAATCTCTAAACTTCTCCCTTACCTCAACATTCGCTCCATTATTGAGTAGCAGATTAACAACAGCCGCATACCCGTAGCAAGCAGCATAGAACAGTGCAGTCTGGCCGGACTTATCCGTTGCCTCAATATCCGCTCCCCAATCGATAAGGTGGCTCGCGATAGCTTCATGGCCGTTGCATGCGGCTTGATGTAATACGGTCATATTCGTGTGGCATCTCGCTTCAACCGCCGCCCCCATGTTCAGTAGTAGTAGAACCACGGCCTCGTGCCCATTCTTTGCCGCTAAATGTAATGCCGTCGTCCCACCTCCGTCCCTTGCTTCAGTCTTAGCGCCTCTGTCCAGTAGCAGCTTCACAACAGCTTCGTATCCATGCTGAGCTGCTATGTGGAGGGCCGTTTCGTTTGTACCCTTGATCCTGAATTGCGTTCCTCCGTTCAGCAATAATATCTCTGTTAAAGAGTAATGGCCCTCCCTTACCGCCCATGGAAGAAGAGGTAGATACGGTAAATGACGTCTAGGCATTGCCCCCCAGCGCTGAAAATCTAGAGAATTATTTGTTGCAAGCCGTTCAAACTTGAGCCATAGAGACTGCGATTCTGTACTCTCTTTTGTAAAAGGCATTGTATGCCACACCCAGTTCTCAACGGCATAACCTAGCAGTTGATACTTTGAACCGACCTCGGGCTTAGATGATAGCCTCTGCATAGCTCTTAGCAAATCTGTGCAGTCTATATCAGATGGTTTTCGGTGTGTATTGATTCCACGCAATCGACAGGATAAATCCACAGCCTTTGCACCAATGCCGGTAGATTGTGATAACTGACTGACCCCGTTCGTAAGACGGTCTTTATGTGCGAATGTTCCCTCCGAGCTGCGCCCTGTCATTTGCGTTTCGAAATCGGAAAACGAGAGGTAAGTTACGCAGACCTCTCCTAGGTAGAATTCTGCCTTCTCGCGGTGGAATCGTGGGCGGTGCTCAGGATTATTAGTCTTATCCATAAGAAATTGGCGTACGGTACGATGAATTAATCGTACAGTATCGTCCTCGTCGTCAAGCGTGATGAGATGCCCACAGGCTTTCAAAATTGACAGCCCGCTGGGATCTGTGATTATCTTATCTGCCTGCCAATATTGGTCTGCTGGCCCGAATGCTATTCCTTCTTTTAATTCATTCATAGAAAGAGGTCTCCTGGCACAGATAACCCACTGTAGGGCCTTTTCAGCAGTGGGCAAAAACTTGGGCCGGTTTTTCTCCATCTTTTCAATAATGCGTGAGTATGTCTTTACTAGGCCAATCGGGAGTTCTTTGAGAGATTTCCGAATCCCCTCGTCGGACTGGGGTGTGTCGCACATTTCTTGGAGTTGGAGAGATACCCAAAGGAACCTGGTAAGTTTAGCTGAGAACCTTTGTCGGGTTGGCCATATAAAACATACATGCCTTGGGATTTAGTTGTAAGAGTGGAGATGATTTCTTCTTCTAAATTTTGGTCACGGATGAACAGCTCACCAGACTGTAGTTTTGCCTTCACAGCGACTTCAACATAATTTGCGATATCACCTGCAACCTTCGTTTCGGCAATGTGTATGCTGGGATACTTTTTGAGTTCGTTCATTATATCGGTATCTTCTCGACTTGATATCCAGACCTTGATTGTGTATTCATCGAGCTCGATTATTTTCTCTATTGCGTAGAGAATGTCTTGTTGCACATCTTTTTCGCACTCATCTAGACCATCAATTATGATATACACTTCCGAGTATGATGTGAGAACCGAGCGCAATGCAAAAGCCAAGTCCTTCGCATCAGGTATTTGAGAATTGATTTGAAAAGCAAAGGAAAGCTCAGAGTATAAGGTATCAAGCAATGACGACTTCGGTAGAAGTAATTGTTTAAGAATTGTTCCGAGGATAGAAACCGTTTGAAGCGTGATAGGTTCTGAAAAGGTGCAATAATGAAATGCGATTGCAGAGCTTTTGTTATCTACCTTACTTGAAAGGAAATTGATAACGTTCGATCTGATCACAGTTATAATGAGCTACATTTCAAAGCCGCTAGTGTTTCTTATACTAACGTGAGGATTGTTTTTCCGGATCCAGCTATTTCGGAAATGGTATTAGTAAAAGTTGCAGGGTACTCGCGGGGACCATCATATAGAGTAACGTACGAATTCCAAAGCAGCAAAGAACTCCCGACTCGGGTGATTCTACCCAATCCGTGAATGGCTTACTTTCAAACAACCACTTCCCAGACTGTAGATGCGGCATCCTGAGCATTCTTCGATGTTCTTCTTGGTATTTAATAGAGGAGATATGGGATAACAGGCGGACTCGATCACGCTCTATAGGCTGATAAGTAATGACATAGTCTGGATGGGGTTTTTGGACTTGCCTTTTCTCTCTTTTTCTAACTGCAGCGTGTTCCACTGTTGGATAGATCTTGCGTCCCCCGCTTCTATCATGTGTGATAGTCCTGCTTCTTTCTCAATTGCTTTTCTCCGTGCGTGAAATTCGTCTATCAAGCCTCCGAACTGCTGATCAAATGGTTTCCATAACAATGATATGGCAATCCGTGTGGTGAAGACTTAGATTTCTTGAGCTTAAGTAGCGGTTTTATTGTCTAGTCTACACAGAACTTACATTTTGACCGTTTGGCGTTTCGAAAAATAGCTTTAGCTTCTATGCAGAATCTTAATACAATCAAATATGCCATAGAGAGTTCCTGGATTAATCGTTCATGTGTGCTGAAAAGCTTCTCATAAGCGCGAAACCTAGGAAGAGCATCGCCAATCATTTTCAACATGTCGACGATTTTTTCAAGATACTTTCCAAAGTCGCTTGCTATCTAAAATCAAAACGTTAATTTTCTGAAATAGAATGAGAAGTTCTTATACTAGTGAAAAACGGTCTAACTTTTATCAATACTTTCATGCTGCCCCATAGGGGGCACATAATCAGAGAGGACGCATTAGAGTAGACATCAAGCGCTGTTTCGTACTGTTGGATTGCTTTGATCAGGGGTTGTATTTTCGAAATAT
Organism: Glonium stellatum; assembly: GCA_001692915.1. NCBI lineage: Eukaryota > Fungi > Ascomycota > Dothideomycetes > Gloniales > Gloniaceae > Glonium > Glonium stellatum. Next base: position 65,250 of record KV748454.1, on the reverse strand, counting down.
AGGCCAGACTTTTGCTTTTATCTTGGTGCAACTTTTGAGCGGCACTGGCGCTATAGAAAACTTCTTCCAAGGAGTATGTGGAGTTGAAGGCTGCCTTCTCATCATCGGACAGGTCCTCGACAAAACGGTCGCGAGCACGAGTCCAGGCATCTGTTTGTAATATGGCGCTCTTGTCGACACTCATTGTCCGCAAGGTAGGCCTAGTTTAAGCTTTGTCTTAGTGAGTCTAGCAAAGAAGCTAAGTGAACCGTCATGAGAGCTAAAGAGTTCGGTGCCATAGTTGACTGACGGCGTGTCTAGGCGCCTAGGATCCCCGTTGATTACCTCAGCTAGACTGTGGCTAGGTAGGTAGGTATATATATAGCAATGGATACGGAGCAACTTTCTCTTCAAGGCGGCTCGCCAACTCAAGGCAACCGTCAGGAGTGGGGCTAGCGTGGTAATTTTGAGATGCTTCGCGTTTCTGGCCTGATGCAAATGGTGTGGTCGTAGCCAAAGCAACCCTGGCTTCCAAATGCTTTCCAATCATCTCGATAGAGTGAAGGAATACCGTGACGGCGAAATTTGGTGGACTTGCAAAGAAACGATGTTGTTCAGGTCCTATTTTCTGTAATTCCTAGAAGTCTTGCAACTAAAACGGACCAGCTGGCCGAGTAGATGTGTGTGTTTTTTTCTTTCTCCCCATTTGGAAGGCTACGGATCTAGCTAAAGACTTGCTCCAATAGCTCGGAAACTTGTAGGATTGACCACGGTAAAATTATGGCTAACAGTTTAGATGGATTTCAGACCACCACGTCTCTAGTAGCGTCGTAGTAGTGGACCAAGTGTTAGCCGCTGGAAGGCGTGACAACAAACGCGCCAGTGGTGTTGTGGTAATCCGAGCAGTCAGGAACAAGAGCTATACTCGCGTATTCGCATGCTATTCGCGTGCGTAACGGTATCGCGGCGTTAGATGAGCTGGACAGGCACGACGGGATATGCGCGACGATTCGCGGGTTCGCGGGTTCGCGTAACCGCCGGGGGATAGTGTGTATCAGCAGGTGGTGTTTCGTCATGTTTGTTTGGGTGGCAGTGGGTGGTGAGGGTCGCGAGCTCGCTTAGCACTCTGCAGTATGACGAAATGGCGTTAAGTTTTGAGCTTGACAGCTTGCTTCCAGCGCGACTCCCAATTGAATCTGCCCAACCGTGGAAGTCGTTTGACTTGTCCCAATTGCTCCTCTTGCTCGCCCTCCTCCCCACCAGCTATCCTGTAGCCACCATCTTCACCATCTTTTTGAACATACATACATACATTCTCTCCGCCGTCTTGCAACCTCCGCCGAACAGCTTTATACCCTACAGTATCCCTAACCTGCAATACCTTCACTAAGTTGTTGAGCTAGGGGTGCCTCGCTGCGCTCTACCTTTGCAACTCTACGATTCGATGACTTGAATAAGTAGCTACGACTGTCTATTTCCTTCTTTCCTCTTCCTCGGTCTCATAACACAATGGCTTCTCCTACGCCCACTCCGACGTCCGCGTCCTTGAACCCTCCCTCAACAGGGTCTGCTCTGAGGGAATCCAACATGACGTTGAAGAATTTCTGGGCTTCTCTGTCCACAGCATCTGTTATCTTCGGCATTCAGATTATTGCATTCCTAATCCTCAGTGGCAACTGGCGTTTCAGAAGTAGTGCGCGACGCAGAGATCTTGCTCACAGTCGTCCTCGAAACGTATTCCATAGAATATAGTGAGTCTTGTGATGGATAACGTACGCACGCCTACTGACTTTCGCAGCTACTATAAGACAGAATACGTCTCCAAAAGCAGACAAGTTTCCGAGCCTGATTCTACTCTCGAATCGATCAAGAATGTCTTCACCTTTAGCAGCACACAACTCATCCGCGCTGCTGGAGTTGACGGCTACCTCTTCATTCGGTACCTTCAACTACTTTTGAAAATCTTTATCCCAATGGCGATCGTGATCCTACCGATACTTTTACCTATCAACCGAATCGGGAGTGTTCCTGGCGTGTCGGGTATGGACTCTTTTGGTTGGGCAAACGTTGGAATACCTCAAAAAGTCAACCGGCTATGGGCACATTTGATACTCGCGCTTCTCGTCATTGTTTGGTCGTGCTACCAGTTCTACGTGGAACTGAGGAAATTCGTCCGCCTACGACAGACAGTGTTGACCCAGCCGGAGCACCGAATTCGTGCTTCTGCTACGACAATTTTAGTTCAGAGCATTCCACGGAAATGGCTGACCGTGTCAGCTCTTGATGCATTGTATGATGTCTTCCCGGGAGGTGTGCGAGACATTTGGATAAATCGCAATTACGACGATCTTCAGGAGAAAATTAATTTAAGGACCAGAATTGCGAGGCTGCTAGAAAATGCCGAGACGGATCTCATCATCAAGTGTAATAAGATACATAAGGAAATGCAGGAGAAACTGGACAAGAGAGCTGGGATCAACAAATCGAAGAAGGAGAAGAAACACGACGATGCCATACACAATCAAAGCCTTGAGCAAGCGACCGATGATCCTGGTTTAACTTCTGGAAATCCACATGAAATTGAGCATGCTCTGCAAGATATATTGAACGAACCTGAATCAGCAACGGTCTCTAGATCATCCTCGCCTGATTCTGACCGCAAGCGCTTAAAAATACCAATTCCCCTTGTAGGACAGGGACTTCAGGCGGTCAGCCATGGAATAGAAGCTGTTGGGCACGGTGTAGGGAAATTTGGGCAGAAGGTTGTTGGTGGATTCAAGGGGGCGTTTGGAAAAGAGGAAGATGAGAACTCAGTCCCCGTATCTGAACAACAGCAAAGCCATTTAACCGACGGTGCAGATGACAGAGAGCCGCAGCAACTATCTGAAAAAGAACACAGGTCCGTTCCACAGGGATTCACTGCATCTTCACCGGTCGACTCCGAATTTGAGCATCGTGGACCCAACACCGAGGACTATGCTCCTTTGCAAGTCTCTCCGCATAGTCATGAGAAATACGGGAACGACAACATCATAGCTCACTCACTCCCACTAGAACGATCGCCCGTGTCAGCTGCTATGAAAAAGGATCATCTAAAAGCGCTGAAGGGCTCTCGAATAAATCCATTGAGACGCAAGAGTGATTTTGCTAGTCCACAGCCATTCCAAGCGGAAGGAGACGAATTTCCTTTAACTACAACTGCTGCCGGTTCAGAACCAGCCTACGATTACTCGACCGTGTACAATGAGGACTCCGCAGAGGATGATGAAAACGCCCTGTGGAGGAGATATATCAAACCATCAGACCGTGACACAATGCGTATGCCTTTGTTCAATAAATCATGGTGGCCATCAATACCTTTGGTCGGAAAAAAGGTTGATACTATTTACTTTTGCCGCGAGGAGCTTGCACGTTTGAACTACGAGATTCAAGATGACCAATCTCACCCAGAACGATATCCCTTGATGAACTCTGCTTTCATTCAATTCAACCACCAGGTTGCAGCCCACATGGCTTGCCAATCACTCAGCCACCATATTCCGAGGCAAATGGTCCCTCGGACAGTCGAGGTTAATCCCAACTACGTCCTCTGGGATAATCTCTCCATCAAATGGTGGGAAAGGTATCTACGCACTGGCTCCGTCGTGATAGCGATTGCGGGCCTGGTCATTTGTTGGGGATTTCCAGTCACCTTCACAGGGTTATTGTCTCAGCTCTCTTACTTGACAAGCTTAATCAAATGGCTAGCGTGGATTAACGAACTACCACCTGTGATTCTCAATTTTATCCAAGGTGTATTACCTCCGTTGTTTCTTGCCATATTGTTTCTGATCCTCCCATGGCTTATGAGATTACTCGCTGGGTTTTCTGGAGTTACAACCGGAGGTGAAAGAGAGCTAAGAGTGCAGAACTTTTACTTCGCGTTCGTATTTGTTCAGCTATTCTTGGTTGTTTCTCTTGCTGCTGGTATATCCAGAACTGTTGTAACTCTAGCCCACAATCCACTATCTGTCACTGCAACTCTCGCCCAGGATCTTCCAGGGGCGTCCAATTACTTCTTCTCCTACTTGATACTCCAAGCGCTGAGTATTAGCTCCGGAACGCTCTTGCAACTTGGTAATATCCTAATGCTACTCATGGGCCGTTTTCAGGACACGACCGCCCGGCAAAAAGTTTCACGGATAATAGGGAGATCAGGGATAAACTGGGGCACCCTAATACCTATTTATACTAACTTTGGCACGATAGGTATGTTTTGGGGCTTCCAAGCCGGGATCGTTTTATGCTAAACATTTGTATAGGTCTCATATACTCAGTTATATCGCCGTTGATCCTCCTATTCATGATTCTGACATTCAGCTTTATCTGGTTCACCTACCGTTATCAAATGATTTACGTGTCATTCCCTGCTGCTGAAACGAACGGATTGATATTTCCTAAGGCGATAAATCAACTATTCACCGGCTTGTATTTCATGGAGCTGTGCTTGATCGGCCTTTTCTTTCTGGTCAAAGATGAAAAAAACAAGATCGCTTGTTTACCCCAGGCTATTATCATGATAGTTGCATTGGCCGGTACAGCCATGTTCCAGATATTGGTCAATAATGCGTTTGGCCCCCTCTACAAGTATCTTCCCATAACTTTCGAAGATGAGGCAGTTCGGCGAGATGAAGAGTTTCAAAGAGCACAGGCGAGTCGTTGGGCTCGGAAAGGAGGTGACGAGGAGGAGGAAGAGGAAGTCAATAGTTCTCAGCAGTCCATAAACGAAGTTCTTGAGCAACGAGAGAAGCAAGAGGTGAGGGAAAGTAAGATGTTAGAAGCACAAGATCGACAGGACGTGAAAGACAATCGGAAGTCCAGAGGGATTGAAATGACAAACCTGGAATCTCGGAAGGGTTCTCGAAATAAGCTGGACGCGACCCAAGCAGGTGATGAACAACCGCAAGCCGAGCAATCTGGGAAGCCTCGAGCATCTTGGGTAGACAGATCGGATGCTCGCTCACGCTCCCAATCGCATGCACACGCCGAGTCAGGCTCTGATTCCCAGACTCGGTCCCAGTCCCACGAGACAGGGTTTCACTCTAAGACGTTTACGACCCTGACTAATAGAATCCGGTCTGGTCTCGACAATACCGCTCGTCCCATCCGAGATCTTGAGACACAGCTAACGCCGGAGACATACCTATTCACAGACACTCAGGACGCACTCGAAGACATAGAGCCTGAGGCAAGACAAAAGATGATCAAACGCGCTTTTCAGCATCCCGCAACGCGGTCCATCCAGCCGGCAGTATGGATTCCTCATGATGAGATTGGAATCACTACCGATGAGATCCGGCGCACCAGCCGGTACACGAACAACATTTGGATCACGAGCAAGAACGCAAGGCTAGATGCGAAATGCGAGGTTATGTACAAAGGCCTGCCGCCGGATTGGGATCCTTTCGATGGCATGGACATTTAGAGATTGGCGATGCGATCACTTTTAGAATGTTTGGGCTAAGAGCAGCCGTGTGGTACTGCATCTCTACAGTGCAGTTGACGCACGACACGGTATCAGCTAGCACCTATTGTATATATTGGCATTCCTTTAAATTGCTTCACCACAGTTCTCCTTGTTTAAAGTGGATGTCAGCGACACAGCGAACTTGCATGGGCGTTTTTGCTCCTGTATTATTATTCCTGGTGGGCCCCGAGGGATGGGGGGTCGTTCTGAGATACCCTAGCGTCCATATAACGGAGACGCATCATGAAATTGTTCATAGACTCGATAAAACATTATTACACGCGTTTAGGCTCCATTTCATGATATCCGATGTGAAGCCGTTCTTGGCCGCAACGAGTATGTATACGGCTGAGTATAAGTTGCACAGGCTGTAGGATATTGTTTGAAACCCAATGGGTTGGAATTCATATACGCGCTTCACTTACCTAATAGAAGCCTGTGAAAGCACCATGGTCAAATACGCATAGCAAGTGATGGTGTGTGATGGGAGGTGCAACGCGGTTCTATTCAAGCCCTCTAGGAGCGCACAAACCCTACAAACCCTCTATTGAAAGCAAGTAAATCTTTTGGGGGGTATACCATCTATCAAAAACCCAAATCCAACTACCTCTCCTCCTCCACCGGAACCATTTCATGCGCATCAGCTACCTCCTGCACTGATGGTCGCGCGCCCGGATTTTTACTAGCAACCTCAATCCCGAACACCGAAATGAAGAACCCCACCACACACAGAATCGCACACGAGTAGTACACGGCACGATAGCCAACCTGGCCCACCTTCTCGACGCCGTCGCCGTATCGCTTGGTAATGCCTTGCGCGACAGCCGTCAACACCGCCAGGCCGAGCACCGAGCCGCCGACTTGCACGGCGACGTTGAACATGGCGGCGGCGACGCCCTGGTCGGACTTGGTGGCGGCGGATACGACGAGGACGTTCGAGGTGAAGTAGACGCAGCCGATGCCGAGGAGGTAGAGTATCATTCCTGGGAACGTGAAGGCGAAGTAGGAGGTGGTAGGCGTGATGAAGGAGAAGAGCAGGACGCCGGCAAGGGCTAGAATGTGGCCTAGGATGTACTGGAGAAGAGGTTAGTGAAAGGGAAAGCAGAAACATGGTTGATGAGTGGAAGGTGGGGGGGTGGTACACACCATGTTGCGTGCTCCGATTTTGCCGAGAATTTTACCAGATACAGGGAAGAATAGAAGTGCGGTGATGCCTAAGGGGAGGAATAGGACGGACGTGTGCACGGGGCTAGCTCCATATGACTGCAGCTGGAGCGTCAAGAAATACGTGCATCCTTGACGAATGGCGAACGAGATGGCCGCGAGAATGAGAGTGAGGTTGAAGGAGAGGGAGCGGAATAGGTGGGATGGTAGTAAAGAGACTGCTGCGCGGTTTTCTTGAAATCCGAAGAAAGCCAGCAGAAGTACGGCCGGGATTAGCGTTCCAAGTATTTGTCCGCTACCCCATCCAAGTGAGTTAGCCGTGGAGAGGGCGTAGTTGAGGAGGAGAATCCCTGAAAGGCCGAGCCCAATTCCTAACACATCGAAGCGTATCAAACGGTTCAGGATGGAGCGGGATATTCTATACAAGCCTGGAGTGGTTGTAGGGCCCGATTCTTCGGCGTTAGATGCTTCCATATTGGTCTGGTTGCTGGGAGCTTCACGTTTTGTATCTGTTGGGGGGAGGACAAGACAGGCGGAGGGAATCACGACTGCGGATATCATCAAGGAAATCCAGAAAATCCATCGCCATCCAACGAAATCGGTCAGAACGCCTCCAAGGATTAAGCCAACACTATAAGGGGTGTATGTTAACGCTTGATCAACCAATTGCCGTGAATTATTTCAACATACACAAAGCCTACAGAGCCCGAAGCCGCCCAGTAGCCTAGAGCGGTAGCTTTTGCTTTTGGCTCTGAGAAGAACAAAGCTATATATGCCTGTGCGGATGGTACCGTAAAAGCCGCTCCAATACCTAATATTGCAAAAGTCAGCAACAGTATTTCTTTGAAATTTTAGGGACGAATGCATGCCTTGGAAGGCGCGAGCAATGACCAGGCCAATAAAGTTCGGCGATAACGCGCTCACGAGCGTGAAAAGAGCAAAGAATGACATTCCAAATATGAGGATATTACGATGTCTAGACATTTAAATTAGCAAAACCCGTTATGTTAGAAAAGGAGGAAAGAAAATGGTACCCAAACATGTCGCCCCCTCGTCCCCCAAGTAGAAGAAACGCACCAAACTTTGGCAAGGTTAATAAAAATAGAAGCTTCTCGGTACAAAAGTTTCCTCACTGTCAAAGCATAAGCCGAGATGACCCATTGAAGATCGCCGACATGGACGCTAAATTGTTTTTCAATTGTTGGTAAGGCGATAGTAATTGCGCTTAAATTGGCAAGATCTAGAAACATAGCAGAGCAACTATACAGCTGGTCAGAAATTGTTCCAATTACTCGCCCGCATCCCAAATTGGCATACTAACACAACAACGAGAATAAAGTAAGGGCTCCGCGCATGAATCTTTTGTGGTCTTTCTTGTAGCCATTTTGAAATTGCTGACACAGATATGCCACAGGAAGATTCCCGAGGCATCAGAGAGCCGAGTCTAGAAAAGACTGGCATAGTGAATAGGAAGAGATTTGCTCGCAATAGAGGAGATAATGCGAAAACTCGAATTAAAAGAATGAATGGATAATAAAAATATTAATAGCAGAGCAAGCGGTGGATTCTTATGGTTAGAAAGATGAGGCGAGGCTTGGGCGTCGGAAACATGAGAGGCCGAAAGCCGAATGAGTTATGATGACTGCGAACCATCTCACCTACAGTAAGCCCTACAGTAAGCCCCAAGACCGTGACCAACACGAGCAGCGTCACAGTATGTGCTGACCTCATCCACAAAATCCACGTCTTCACCCTCAACCACCTGCATTCTATATGGCTACTACCTCGTACCTCATGTACCTCCAAAAAAAGGGTCTCATCTATGAAATGCTTTGAGATTATGGTATTAAAATCCAAAGCAATGGCGAGAGTATGGGGGCATGCTATTGTATCTGGAATGGCTGCTGCTTTACCATCGTCTCAAATATCCTCATCAGAACCTCCCATTTCGTCAAGAATTTCTCCCTTCATCCACCCCTGGATGTAACACGAGCCCTTGAAGTGGTAGTGATTACTGTGCTTTTCCAGCAAAACGGGTACGCTACATCCTAGCAGTATGCACACATGCATCCCCACCTCTACGTGAGCCATTGCAAGGCCCATGAACCCGCGTTTCGTTATGATCAGCCGTTGTTGTGGAATCATTAGCATTGCTTTTTCTTCGGGGCTATACATATCGTCATCGTAGCTATGTGGTCGAACAGTGACACGAACACCATTCCCTTTGAAATCTCCATTCCAGCCGCCGCCCGCATCACCCATGAGTATGCTCGCGAACTGCTCATCGGCTTCTTCGGTTGTAAGCATATTGCCATTGCGGCGACTCAACTTGCGGGCTATTGTACGCCAGTCCTCCAAAGATGTTTGCTGGTCTAGCTCAGGGCCTACGTGCTCGACAGTATCAGCACAGATGCCAACGCAGACGAGAGTGCTGTCGTCGAAGAAGAATCCTGTTGCTGCTTGAGTTCCCCGGGCGGCGTAGTATAACGGCTTGTCTAAATAATTAATGACATCTACTGGCCGAAGAGGAGGCACGCTCCTCTGGATCAAGGTATTAATAATCGGTTTGTGCCGCCAATCTGGACACCAAGATGGAAGCTTTATATCTGGGGAAGCGTGTTGTGTAGCGCATATTATGTCGAGACTTTTATGGTGTGAAACAAAAGCCTTAACGAAGTCAATGTATACTTGAGCTAAGGGTTTAGAGTAGTCAGGCTCCAGCTCGAGATCTCGGGAATCTTTAGCCAAGGCCCACACCCCATAGATTTTATCCCGGGGATTAGTGCACAAATTGTGTTGGGTTGTTAGTACGAGGTGAAAGAGTGATGCTGGGCGTTTTGATTTTTGGAGATGGCGATGATAGGTTAGTATGTGAACAGGTGTAATGCTCATCCAATTAAGCGTGCCATCCACCAGAGATCGCTCTGACAGTTCTGACCCCATGCGCTGTACTTCACTCAGATTCCGAATCAGAAATAATGTGGCTAAGTGAAAGTCGCTCCAACTTGCCGCCTTCCGCCCACACCATACAGTGGGAACTGATGATGTAGCGATCTCTTACACTACCCACATTCTTTTAAAGTAAGGCCGGGACAATAGCCGTAATAACGCCGCCAGTGATCGAAATGGTTGAGGGAAGGGTTCTGTTTCGTATGTCTCGTTTTTTGAGAACTCAACCACAAAGTCCATGGCCGTGTCGCTATCTTCGTCGGCTTCGCCTAGCCAGATAATTACCGCGTCTGCATTATCATAAATAGCATACATGCGACTAACTTGCCTACTTCTTTCGAGTATATCGTCCTGGTTAATGCAGATAGCGTCAATTCAGAAAACAGTTCTATCTCTACCACGCAGATGGCGCAACGCCAGATCTAAATTATTCGTTATTGGTAAAATTTGTCCATTGAGAATAATCTCAGAAGTTCGTTCTGCGCTCCCCCATGTATAAGAGAGTGTTTGGTATACGGCTTGGCCATATAAGGGCTCATGCGCGAAGTGGCCAGCCAGCGGAGCAGAGAAATTGTCCGCAGGTTGGAGAACTACAAGTCGTATCTCACCGGCGACTAGATCCAAAGGCAAATAACGATGAGGCAAAGGAGCATCAGAGCCACGCCATACTCCAAGGTGGATGGGAAAGTGCTTGGGTGCGTGGTCATCAGAGGCAGCGTCTCTTATAGGACGCGCCCAGTCCTTCTCACGCTGGCGGGAGTGGGCGGGGAGAAGAGATGGATCCTGCGACGACTCTTCCTCGAAGAAGTCATTCATTTCCAGTAACCTACACGCATGTTCAAATATCCAGTCTGTGCGTTGTTCAGTATACTGTAATTGTCTTTCCTCAAGGTCGTCTCTATTAATGCATATTTCGCGGATCCAGAGAATAAGAGGTTGATGAGAGCTCCTGAAGTTGCGCAAGAAAACCTCGATATTCTTTGTGACTATCTTGACCTGACAATTGATAATAATAGTAGTTGTTAGACGCGGATAGCCTCTTGTGTTTTTGATTGCAAGATAGCAATAACGATCATGGATTAACGAAGCATGGAATAGAGCACATTGGACCGCTGAGGATGAATCGCCAAAGTCAGGAAAGAGAACAAGTAACCGGACTTCATTCCGCTTTAGATCTAGGGGGCTGTATTTAAGAGGCTCCAAATATGCATGACCTGGCACAGGCGGTCTTATGTAGCGTGACCCGCTTGGCATAGATTGAGCTTCGTGTGGGCCGGAGTGATTTGGTGCTGGTGGGTATGAGAGATGAAGACCTCGGACATCTAATAATGGCAAATCTTTGTCCGATTGAGATGCTTCCTTTCCATCCCCCCATCACAATATTCGAAGGCGTGGAGGATTTCAGCTTCCTCGACTCCATCGCCATCATCAACCCATCCCGCAGGAGGCCGAGGCTCAGGATGGGTGGTAGCTTGGTTCTGATTCATTCGAGAACACAATCATGAGAAGACGTAAAAGTCTTGTCTATACCAAGTATAACGAAGGACGGAAATATGCTGGGGAAGGAGAGGTCGAGGGAGCAAGACATCGGCATTTCTAAGACGCCAATTGCCGACTAAGCCCGAGACCCGCATTAACCCCATAGTCGTCTAGTCTCTGCGATCCCCTCCATACCCTTCTCCAGTCCAGAGCTCCCCATACCCCAGAACACTCTTCAATTGACTTAGCGGCATTGGTGTGCTTCTCGACATGTCGCCGCGCAATCATTCCGCGGTAGCTCTGCCCCTGGTAGAGCTCCAAAGGCTCTCTTCTTTTTACATCCTTTGTCTCCTTCTAGCCTCTAGTCTTCTCAATTCCCTCATTTTCACACCAACATGGCCCAAAATCCTTCAGCGAAGTCCGTTCCTCGTCCTCCAACGCTTGCAGAAAGACATAGTGGCATACCCGAGCGCCTAGCATCAATAGCTCAAGAGGCGAAAGAGAAACTATACTCGAAAAAGACCCTGCCTGAAAGCGTTCCTCGACTGCGCGAAGTCCCTCGATTACCCCCAGATACTACGCGGGAGAGCTTCGATAGAGCTATTGTAGAACTTCGAGACTCATTGGGAGCTGAGAACGTCGTCCTGAACGATAAGCCTCTGGAAGATGGCTGGTATATTGAACACCCGTAAGAATAATATCATTCTGCAGCTATGAATCGTTTTAGTAACAAGGCCTGTGTAGCAACACCCATGATGCCTTCCACATTGTCGACCAAGAAGAGCTCGTCTGCAGTGCTGTTGTGTATCCAGAGTCCACAGCAGAAGTACAATCCATTGTGAAGTGGGCAAACAAACACATGATCCCTATTTATCCTATATCTATGGGAAGAAATGTCGGATATGGAGGTAGTGCTCCCCGCGTTCCGGGCTCTGTGGTTATTGATCTCGGAAAGCGGATGAACAAAATACTGAAGATCGATGCCGAAAATGCTTCATGCGTGGTTGAGCCAGGTGTTTCATACTTTGCTCTTTATGAGGAGATTCAGAGACGGAAGCTACCTCTTTGGATTGATACGCCAGATCTTGGGGGTGGAAGCGTCCTTGGGAACGCTACCGACCGCGGCGTTGGGTGAGTATTTCCAGTGGCATAATCTGCCGCTATGGAAAGATTGCTGATAGCGATGTAGCTACACCCCCTATGGTGACCACTTTGCGAATCATTGCGGCATGGAGGTAGTTCTCCCAAACGGCGAGCTTCTTCGGACAGGCATGGGCGCAATGCCTGGAAAGAACGGAGCCGATAACCCGACCTGGCAGTCCTTTCAGCCAGCATATGGGCCCTACTCGGATGGTATATTTTCGCAGAGCAATTTTGGCATTGTTTGTCAGATGGGATTCTGGCTTATGCCGGAGACTGGCCATCAGTCGTATATGATAACCTTCCCGCATGACAATGATTTCGCCAACATTGTCGAGATTATCCGCCCACTTGCGCAACAACGTATACTAGGAAATATCCCCCAGCTTCGCCATGTAATCCAGGAGCTCAGTGTCACAGGCCTTCCGAAATCACATTGGTTCCCCGGCCCAGGCCGCGTGCCTCGTGATGTAGTTCGCAAGCATGCTTCTTCGTTACCATGCGGCGATTGCGCTTGGGTTTTCTATGGAACACAATACGGCGATCCGGCCAGCATCAAAACACAGCTGGACATGATTAAATCGGCCTTCTCCAAGATTCACGGCTCCCGTTTCTTTTTGCCATCCGATTTGCCCCCTGATCATTATATCCACTCGCGTGCCGCAGTGTGTAGCGGTGTTCCTGTCCTCCGCGAGCTTGACTGGCTTAACTGGGTCCCAAACGCTGCACATCTCTTTTTCTCTCCTATTACGCCAACCCGTGGTGAAGATGCGAAGATTGTCCATGATATCAACGTTCGCCTCCATAAAAAGTACGGTTTCGATCTCTTTCCAACTTTATGCGTGGCGGGCCGTGAGATGCATTATATCGCCAACATTATCTATGATCGGTCTTCCCAGGACGAGAAGAGGCGTGCTACCGCGTTGATGCGAGATCTCATTACGGAGGCCGCTAAGGAGGGCTATGGAGAGTATCGGACACATCTATTATTCGCTGATCAAGTTGCCGGAACGTATAACTGGAATAATAACGCGTTGATGAGGTTTAATGAAACTCTCAAAGATGCTCTAGATCCTAATGGCATTCTCGCTCCTGGAAGGAATGGTATCTGGCCGAAAAATTTTAGAGGAAAGGGCTGGCAGCTTATGGGAGCCGAGGTGGAGAATGCTGTGGGTGGTGGCGCTATTACACCAAAGCTATAGATATCTAAAATAGAAACAGAACCTTGTATCTCATACGCCATTCCACTAAAAACGTAAAATATATTTGATCTATACTCATTCCAAGTTTGCATTGTAGCATCACGAGACGAGTTAGTCGGCCAGGGAAATGATTGGGACTGACTCGTTTAAACCCAGTGCAACAACTGCCGAAGGTGCCACTACTTTAGATTCGATTTCACCCAGCGAATCCCACCAATATGCCTCCGCACTTTGATACCCAGTGAAGGCCCGATTTTGGAGGCTGGTCGCAAGGCAGCGCCGAATGTGCCACCTCTAGCCATGGAAATATTTCCGCGTCCACGTGGACAAGGTAGATAGCCTAATCGTCTTCGAACCTCACATTTTTGTTCGGATGAGAATCATATTCTTCCCTTTCACTACGTCAATGCACCATTCATTCATCTGATACAAAAACTCATTTGGCAAGTATATGTGATGGGTTCTATAGATAGCCCACAGACAACGCGGCTACCATCCCCTCACAATCCTCCATTAAAAGGTATCTTACGCCGTGAATTTCTAAGCATCCTCTCAGACACCTGTCTCCCTCCGATATAAATACTAAACTCCAACAAGCAATTGTCATTGGCGCTGGTCTTGGCGGCTGCGCGGCCGCCATTGCTCTCCACCATCATGGCCACGAAGTCATCACAGTGCTCGATAAAGTCCGACAATTTGGACGCCTAGGTGACTCGCTAGGATTGGGAGAGAATGCATATAAACTTCTCGAAAGATGGGGCTGTAATTTAAACGAAGTCAAGGCAATTGGCAATCAGTCACCCACCATGAATATCAGGAGGTGGAGGGACGGGAAGATACTTGTGGAGCAGGAATTAATTGATATGGCGGTGAGTAGAATTCCAGCATTAGGGTTGCTGCAGCCCAACTGGACTACAGAGGCTAGGTCATGAGTTTTATCTGGAGCTGATGTTAGGAGCAATGCGTAGGGTTACATTGGTCATCGTGGGGATTATCATGATGTGAGTGTTGCAATCTCTGAAAAGAAAGTAAACCATGCTTAGGTTTGCACTCCTAGATATTCCTCAAGTGGGTTACGGAGAGGGGAATTCCTATTCGGATGGGCTGTGAGGTATGTTCGCTTTCGTATATTAGACTCACTGTTGCGAAAAGAAAGTAGATATTAACATTTACAGGTCGTTTCTTACGATGACGTGGAGCCAATGCCATCAATTACGCTGAAGTCCGGAGAAAAGCTCTCGGCAGATATAATTATTGCATGCGATGGTAAGCCATCTCTACTACATATTAAAATCTTCGCTCACAAGTCTGATCGACAGGAATTAAATCTCTCGCCCGTATTTTAGTCCTTGGACAACGTGACGACCCCATCTCTAGTGGTTATGCATGTTTCCGGGCATTCTTCAAGCCTACACTAGACTTGAAAGAAAACCCACTTTGTAACTCCTTCCTCAAACAGGATAGTGTCAACATATGGATTGGACCAGATATGCACCTCATACAAAACACTCTCCGCAACGGGGAGGAGTTTAATTGGATCCTGACACACAAAGATGACGGGGATGTCCCCGAGTCATGGTTCCAGCCTGGAGATATGGAGGAGGTGAGAAAGCTAGTGTCGGATGTTGATCCATCGATTAGAGAAGTAGTCAAAGCGACCACGGCGTGCCTCGACTGGAAAATATGTTATCGGAAGCCTCTTCCGACCTGGGTGAGTGCCAAAAGCCATAGAATTGCCCTCTTAGGAGACAGCTGCCATGGCCATCTTCCTACATCTGCCCAGGGTGCAAGCCAGGCGTGTGAGAGTGCAGGTGTTTTGGCTACATGCCTGAGTCTCGTTGACAGGGATGACGTGAAAATCGCAACAAGAGCCTATGAAAAGTTGAGATTTCCTAGAACACGGCAAAGTCAAACCAATGGAGAAGATTTAAGGGATCGATGGCATAACGTACTAAAGAATGTAGAGAACGAAATCGAAATCGATCCAGAGAGTGTGAAGATCAAGGTAATTCTAAGCTTGGGGAACTCTAAATTAATTTACTGACTTATTCAGAACCGTTGGCTCTACGCTTTTGATTCTGAGGAGGATGCTAGAGCTAGATGGAGGGAGATCGAGGATATTGTGCGTGACGAGTTTAGGTCCGGCAAAATTAACCCGCTTTGCTGAGCTTCATAGTTTGAAGGCTTGGTCATAGCTGGACATCCTATTCTCTGGCTTTTAATCGCAGGATTATACAGTCAGTAGAATTCCTAAATATTAAAAACAAACAGCAAAGAGAGTGATAGCGGTAACATACTGTGGATTAGTGGCGACATGTGGTTTAGAAGCCTAGGGGAAATCTCTCGACAACTTATAACGGTGTCTAAAACCCTCACGGTAGGATTTCTGCACACCCTAGAAGCCTTGCTCTTATGAACTTTCTGTCAACCGCTCCTTTACCACTTTTCGAAAATCCCTAGCAACCTTCCAATATTTGAGACGTTACATGGTCGCGTTTACTAAGGTTCGACATCCAAGAATAGAGCATTAATTAGCGCAGGCCATGCCGTTCAGTGATTGCTACCTTCTATTTAACTACGAATATCCTTGAATTCTCATAGTTCATAATAGTAATACTAAGTGCTTTAAACGCACAAGTGATCAAGATCCTTCCTAATTTTTTCGTTAAGTATAACGATCCTCTAGGACTGGAAACTGGATTGATTCTGAATACTTTTCTGTATGCCTCTCAGCCGAAAAGTATTGGTTACATGCATGATGAATGGCAGAACTATGTATTTGAAGAGACTCTTGTGGAAGTAATATTTATTCAATTATCATCTAGAGTATCTCTCAACCCGGCCTGGGACGACGGGGTAAACCCATTTTCCATAACCCCATCAACTAGCTTGACCGGCCTCCTTTTCCCAAACTGAATATTCGAGCTACACTCAAAGTTTGCAAATCCGCTGTAACCATTACTGCACTGAAACTTGCAAATTCGATCTGCGCACGCAATATCATTATAATAGCACACTAAACCTTTTGTCGGCACAGCGTTGCACTCCACATCCAACACTTCGCCAGTCGTTAAAGTAAACCTCACTCGCCTGCCACGATTAATGCACGAGTCCATCTCCATGTAGGTAAGGAGGTCGATTTCCTTAGCCATTGTGACCTGCCCGTCCCGGACGACCCAGCCGAAATCTGCAATTTTGTCGCCCGTTGAGTGCCAGGCCACGGCAATGAAGCTGCACACAGGCCCGCAAGTACCGCAAACCCAACGATGCGAGTATACCGTGTTGCCCCAGTCTCGTGGGCCCCATGCGTGATCTCTTAAGCCCAGACCTTGGAGCTTGTAATCTTTGCCCTTCATCGTTATGGTACCAGAGATATGGCTAGGAATGTCGAAATGCGCGGTCGCGAACTCGGTTGACATGGCGCCTTTCTTGGGGAAGCAATCAATGTTTGGTCCATGGTCGTTAAATATGATGCGGGCGGATGCATCCGTGTCATTAATAGTCCAAATATGCTCGCCGTTGAGGAATTCAAAGGCGCAGGTATCGTCACCACTGCCGTAACCACCGTTTGGTAGAAGATCATTCTCGCGCAATGAGATGGATTGTGTACGTTTAAAGATGCCATCGGGGGATATCAGGTTTGTCCATAGAGTCACCCGGCCTCCTCCTTCAACATTGGGTTCATGTCCGAGACGATGGAAACCGCCAACCGAGTTCTCTTCATCCCACCAGACTAACACTACACTGTCCTGCCAGTTTGCGGCTGGTCCGGGTTTCTGCCGTACGTTGATTTCGTCACCGTACACTTTGAGAGTTTTGCCTCCATCGAGTTTGAGCTCCGAGGGGAATGTCATAGTAGAATTACCATTGACTTTCGGAGTTTCATCTTTCAATAGTGCAGAGGCGCTACTTCCTTTTGAAGGCTCATCCTTTGTTGCTTCTACCGTGGGCTTTTCTGGAGTTGGTGCAGTATAGGTAAGTCCCATACCCATGAAGACTGATTGATAGCCTAACTCGACCATGTGAAAACGAATATCCTGATTGAGGTTTGCTTTAAGATTATATGTGGCACGATTGAAGGCTGGCATCACTCGTAGAACCGAGTAAGCTTGACAAGGAGCAAAGTTCTCGGCCTTGATTTCTTGACCGCCGCATTCGTGATAATGATTGATGAACTTGTCCCATGACATAGCCTGAGACACCAAAGGCTGACAGTATGCGAGATCGAGTTCCGGAGATCCAAAATCGGCGCACTCCCAATCCAAGACAGCGGTGATATTATTCCCCTCTATCGGGATATATGCACGCTGAAGTCTCCATGGGTTGGAACTGGACGGCGGCTATCCTTTGGAATATTGCGGTTGAGCCCACCGAATAGCAAAGTCATATATGGTGACGGAAGATGTTCCACTTCGCTAAGGTAGTGAGACCAGCTCTTGATACTTCTACGATAACGCTCTTCTACCATCTCTGCAAATGCTGCTGGCTCCTCATATATCTCGAAGAATTCTGAGAATGTCTCAAGTGGGGTTTTGTGGAGTTTGGCAAGCAGTTCCGCAAGCTGCAATATCATCTTCTCTGAAAAGGTCTTCTGTCCGGTAGCGAGGAACGTGCTCGCACCTAATCCAGGCATTCGGCACATGGTAAAAAAATTGCCGCCGACGCCTTCGGTCTTCAACGCAAGGTCAAATGGGTGTGGACATGGATAATCAGTTTTGGAAAGTGATTTGAGGAACAAGTATTCCTGTTCGACCAAGTACATACTTCGTAGCACGATGGGCGCTGGGTCAGAGTTTCGAATAACTAGTTCTTCGCGCTTTCTGTCTTTGCATTCGACTGTACATATATATGTCTGCTTGCCGTGTCCGCTAGTCATAGGTGAAAAAGAGGTAGCCTTGAGGTCTCTACGCTGAGAACTAGGAATTTTTCGAGATATTCTTTAGATAATGCTGGTTCTGGGGGCTGTGAATTAGAAGAACCTTCTTCGCCGTAAAGTTTTGCCTGAATAGTCGGTATTTTGGCGTAATAGGCATGTTCCCACTCTGCTGCCCTCCTTAGAAGATGAGGAGCACGATGATCGCCCGTAGAAGAAAGATGTGTACATGATGTAACGATGCGGTTTGTCAGCTCTTCATGCTGTTGTGCGAGGCTTTCAAAGTCGATGTTCTGTGATGCTGCCCCACCCCCATGCGCGGTTTCATCAGTAAGACCCAGAATTTCACGTTCCAAAACATTTCCTTCCGCGATTAACTCTTGTAGTAATTTGATAGCAGGGCCTTGACGTTTGAGGAGGTCTGTCAGCACATGTCGAACGACCTCGGTAGCTGCAAGGGCAGATTTGTCTGTTAAGGTTGGAACTACCGCATTATCTAGTGCCCGTATAGCTAAAGAAATGCTCTGTGTTGTCGGATGGATCTTCATCGTGATGCTTTGCGAGGAATGACAACAACCGGCAGGGGCTTGCGGGTCGACAAGAATCCAGAGGTCATGATGAAGTGCGCAAGACATATGACTAGCAATGCGGGGAAGCAGCTTCCACATCCCATATTCGTGCCGAAGACCGGTAGTAAGTGCTCCGGGTGCATGTTGCTCCGGAAATCAGCTCTTCTATCCACGTAAACATGTTGATACATTGAAATAGGAGTGTCCCGGGCGCCGGACACCGGATCCTGGAACCGAAGCTCGAAATAACCCGAGCAGGCGGAGCGAGTGAGGGAGAGGCACATGGTGAATGAGGAGAAATGTGATCAGGTATTTTAAACACTACGGTTAGTATGGCTGGAAGGGTCAATGGTCCTATAATGGCCGCCCATCAAGGGCAAGGGGCATGAAGCCTGTTGTTGTAGGGACTACCGAAGCGGCACAGGGCTTTGGTAGGCTCGACATAGGAGTCCAAGGGAAGATACCTAGGCTGGATGGTAGTTATGGTCTTGGCGATAACCAGGTGGTGAGGAATGAGGAGTTCGGACGACGGAGGCCAACAGCTCCCGTCAATTCCTGGGGAAGACGCCCCTGGAAAATGTGGGGAAATGGGGAAAAAGCTTGGCAACTTAAACCTTATCCTCGTCCCCTTGTACCCTCCTGTGGAAGGAAATACAACATTTATTACTACCGCTGGAGGAGGACCATTCGATGGAGTACATGCAAGCATTATAAATGCATCCGAAATCGAATGGTGGTATATGGATGCATCGTCAAGCGAGGGAGACCAGGGTATTGGCGTTTGGTTTATGACCTCGAATCCTGCCGCGTTAGGCATTACAAACATCACTAGCTCCAATTAGTTCTTATTTCATTCCCGTTTCGCTGATGAAACCGCCTATGATACCTTTGTTCCTGCTGAGGACGCGATAGTTAAGACCGTGGGAGATGGCTCTTCTGGCCTCTATACGGGAGCTGGATCTAGCTAGTCAGGCACTCCAGACATGAAATACTATTCTGTGAGCTTTGACATTGCTAGTATGAATATATCCGGCGAAATTCTTATTACAAGGGTATGTTCGTATCACATATCCGAAGCAAGTTGGGATAAAATTTGCTCATAAATTAAACAAATTGCTTTTAGACCGTCCCATCCCGCAGCGCCATCACTTTGTCAACAGACTTAGACGCAAACATGATAAACATAGGAGCCCTAGGCTGGGATCTTCCGGTACCTGCGGGTGATGTTACGGCCTATGTGAAAGTTGGCAAGAAGACAATTTCTTTCGACTCCGGCAGTGGCTACCACGACCACGTAAGATTATTAGCCTATTAGTCAATTATGCAATATGTTTGAACGTAATGCATACTACCTTACTCTCCAAACATGCTCCACTCTATTCTTTTTCGTACATCTTTACACTTAGCCATATATCTTCTCATTCTGGCGCCTTCTAGAACTGGGGCAACGGGCTCGCCGGCTTCGAGAACTGGTACGCCATTCATGCCAGACTCGGCCCCTACACTTTCACTGCCATTGAAGCGCTGCTCTCCTCATCGTCTAGCTTTGGCCAGGCCTACCTCACCTACAATTCACAAACGCTCATTGCGTCTTTCAACGCCTCATCCGTGACTGTGCGGCCCTGGGGCAACGGAGCCCAGTACCCTCCCATGGGATACTACCCGAACCCGTTAGGTGTGACCATCGGTATTGATGCCGGGGAGAAGGGCAAGTTCCATTTCAATCTGACGAGTAAGACGGCCAGTTCGAGGGTCGCGCTGGGGAAAAGGCTTGGGAAATGGTTTAGAAGTGTGATGAGAGGAAGAGTTGGCGGGAAGACTTACACAGGGCCCGGCATGTTTGAGTGGCTAGATCTGGTCATCTGAGCCAGCCCATTTAAAACATGAGTGAAGAAGCACCAGATTTCGCTAGATAGGGTGTTAATAGATAAGGTGATAGTATTTACATCAGATGGTCTTGTCTTGATGGGGAGCAGTCTCGTCCCTCAACATGGGAACACCCGTCAACCGGATGCACGAGAAGTGGTAGAGTATCATTGTCCTTCAAAGCACTGCTAGTTTACAAGTATTCCTGTCGCCAGAACTTTACTCTCTCTTAATCTGTTCGTAAGCAAGTGGGTCGATGGATACCTTACTGAGTTTGATGGATTCAGAATCGGAAAAATGCTTCGGACGTAGCCTTTTTCAAGCTGTCAACTCAACATAGGCAGACCGTGTAGAGACGCAATAAACCAGCAATTCAATCGACAGACGCTCACATTATCATATCGAGTTAGTGAAAGCACATCACCAACACTTGGTATATACGTTACTGAAGTTATAGGCCTTATGAGTTAAGTAGAAGGAGCTCCCAGAATGCTTACGAGCATAATATAAACGCTTATGAAGCCGTATTTTGCAAGCTGAGTAGTCGCTCCATTCTAGCAACGAGATCTGGAACCCCGAAAGGTTTTGAAACAAAATCGTCCTGAACAATACATTAGATAAAAGCTAAAAGTGAAAAAAGGGTGATGCCTGCTCACCATTCCAGCACCCAGAGCTTTTTCGACATGCTCAGCTCTCGCATTTGCCGTGATGGCAATAATAGGGACGTGTTTCACCAACTCCCCTTCTTCTTGCAAGCACCTAATCTTCTTCACGCAAGTTAAGCCATCCATAACGGGCATCTCAATGTCCATAAGAACTACGGATAACTCAACACCGTTGACCTGGTCTTTCCAAAGTTTACTCTTGCTTAGAGAATTGATGGCTTCTAAACCATGATTTGCAATGGTGACTCGGTGGCCGAGTTTCCGTAGCTGCTTACTGAGAACTTGCTGATTGATTTTGTTATCCTCAACAAGGAGAATGTCGAACCCCTGTGATTCTTGCGAGGACTGCGTTTCAGCTCGTTCAGGGCGGGAAGGAGATGGATTGCGGGGGATGCCTGGGAACAAGTGTGTCTGCGGCCTCATGTTGAGATATTGTTGTAAATTTCGATCAGTTGGCGCGGCGGTCGACCTTCGAGCCTTGATGTAAAACGTAAACATGCTACCAACGCCATGCTCAGATGCTACACCAATTCCACCGCCTTGCAGCTCAGTCAACTCGCGGCAAATAAACAGCCCAAGCCCCGAGCCACCGTAGTTCACGTGTGTGCGCGGAGTTTGAGAAAAGCGCAGGAAAAGGATCTTCTTTTCATCGTCCGTAAGACCGCAACCGCTATCCGCTACTCCAAAGAGCAAGTATAGGCTTTCCCCATTACCCCATTCTGGTCTCAATGTAAGGTCTTCTCTGGGCTTCCTCGGTGGAAGGTAAGCGATTCCACTGGGGCTTTTTAAAGGCCTCTCTAGTGAAGCGCCGATGTGCACTGTGATGCCGCGTGTAGCTTCGTCCCGAGTGAATTTGATTGCATTTGTGATCAGATTTATGAGAATTTGCATTACTCTGCTTGGATCCAGGAGCACCCAGTCAACATTTAAAGCACGATAAGACTCAGCAACTGATAGTTCTTCCTCAATGTCAGCGGCGCGAAACTCGCCTTCAAACATTTTCAACGTATTTTTCACTGCGACTACAATCTGAACGTCGGTTGGAGTAATGTTGAAGAGGCCAGAGTCTAATTTAGATATAGTGAGCACGTCGTCAACGATTCTTTTCTGATGCTGTGCGCAATGAAGTATAGTTCGCGCGGCCTCATCTATGTCCTCAAGGAGGGTGGCTATTTTCCCCGTAGAATCTGGGATTTCTGGTATCAAAACCCGAAGAGTTTTTTCAATGTCATCCGCTGTAAGCTGTTAGCCGAGCTTACACGTTCTATGTTAATGGAATGATTCCATATGAAAATAAACTGTCTCACAGTGGTCTCCATCTGGTCACGGAATAGATAATGAAAGGAAAGAAAGCCACAGACCTGATATCATGATTGCGCCCAATGGGTTCCGCATCTCGTGCGATGTAACATCGATGAAGCTTTCTTGCTGCCGCTTTGACTCCAGGGCATCTTCTACCCTTTTCCTTTGAATATCTTCAGCCCATTTTTGTGATGAAATATCGGTGCAAGACCCGATGACGGTTTTGAGACATCCGTCCTTATTCCAAAACGAAGTGCAAGTTAGTAACAACCAAGTGTATCCTGTTTGTCCTTCGTCATATTCTGAAGGCTTCTGCACGCGGAACTCGAATTTAGAGATGGTATTGACGTTATCGTAGTGAATTGTGTTCCACGCATCCCGAACGGCACCTACGTCGTCCGGATGCAGCGAGGCCCAAATTGGAGATTTCGAAGCTGTGAGGTTGGATCTTGTATCTCCTGTCATTTCGAACCACTTCTCATTCCTGTATGAATAGGACCCATCGGAATATCCGGGATTATAATCAATAACGAAAATGCCTACAAGAACTGCATCGGCGACACGCCTTAGCTGGAGCTCGCTCTTTTCAAGTTCCGTGGTCCTGGCGGCTAGCTCCTTTTCGACTCTTCGCTCATCAATTGCAGCTTGTTCTACTAGCGTCCTTCCGCGTCGCTTCTCTTCTTCTCGTAGAATAGCAGCTGCCATGGAAGTGCCGATCTGTCGAGTTAGGAGACGAACGAATAGTTTGTAGTCATTGTCATAAGGTTGCCGACTATTTAATCCCATTACTACGAACCCAAGGACCCCTTCTCTTGCGTCTTCTTCGCTAAGCGTAGGGCGTACGGCAGAGATAACCACAGACTCACAGGGATCTTGAAACACTGGAGTTTCAATACCTGCTAAGAGGTGTCTCGACAATGAACCATCTTTGGTATGCAGAAACAGCGGTTCTGTTGACTCTGCAGCAGCCTGAAAATAGGGTATAAACCCTTCCTGGCCCTGGGATATCTCTATATCTGTGCGGGTTGGGGCAATAGGGAGACCAGCTGATACGCCTAGAGCAGCTTCAAGACCGAACTTCCATGAAGTAAAATCAGTGGAAGGGGGAGGATGCGACTCGGATATCTTGGTTTGATCCGAGCTCGAGTAAAGAAGTGCGAACGTTATGTCATGTTTGTTGTAGCCTAGACCGCGTGAAACATTATTCCAAAAGGTCTTTAAGTCGGGGCAAGAAGATGTTACTTCGCCCGTTTTCAGCAGAGTGTTCATCCTCCTCTCTCCGATCTTTTCTTTAGTAGTCTCAAAAAATGTGGCAGTTACCCCAACGATAATGTCTTCCTCTCCCACTATAGGCACATATGTGAATGAATAGACAGCTTCGTCATGCGGCCCGAAACCCTTGTCAACGAAGGCGAGTGTGTTTTCTACAAGTTCTCCCCGGCCGGTTCTAATGCATCGTCGATGAATAGGCTCAAAGTTGGGCCATGCCTGTTTGAAAGCATCTTGGATTCTTACGCCAATAGCATCTGGGTGATTCCCGGTCGTAAAGGGAGCGTAAGCTTCATTGTAGATAGTGGTTAACTCAGGTCCTACGGTAATTTAGTACTTAGTTACCGATGAATCGGATTGGGAGGTATTTTACCCCAGAACATGATAGTGGGGTTGGGGTTTGCCATTAATAGATTACACATGAGTCTTAGCTCATGCGACCATGTTCTCATAGGACCCAAAGGAGTAGAAGCCCAGTCCAACACTCGAAGAGATTCAATATAAGGCGACAAGTCCGAAGGAGGTAATGAAGCAGTCCAATCATATTTGGGAGTCTGTACCTGGTTGTCTGGGGAGGGATCGTCCTTAGGAGTCGCATGAGTTATTTGATACTTGGACAGAGGTAGCTTTTCTGGATCTAGTGATGGTGTGGTAGTGGGACTTGTGATACGCGGATCAAGATTAGTGAGTAGAGGATCAGGCATCTTCCAGATGCCACTAACAATCCTCCAGCGGTCTCGTATCGTTGAAACGGTCCAAATGATGTCGTGGTATAGTAGTGATGATTGGTAAGTTTGAAGATGGGAATCTCCCTCGCTGCTACCAAGTACCCAACTGCTGAACCGGGGGTACGTTGCTGGATCAATTTGGCCATGTGCATTTGCGTCTTTGTAACCAAGTATAATATCCAGTATACCCACCAAACTTCTCAACGGAGGATTCTGATAGATGACGTCTAGTCCTTTGGGAGTCTGCCTGGCACGTGCTACTCGGGATGTAGATAAATCGACAACAAAAGTCGGCCTCTGGTCTTGTTCTAGAAAGTCGATGATGCCTATGTCGCTGAAGACGCAGTAGGGAGAGAAGAAGAAGTTTCCAGGCCCGTCAAGTTGATTACGGGCGATAGATTCCGTTTCTGCCCGTGTGGATTGATCGTCGTGGGGAGTTGGAGGGATTGGGCAGTCCTCGTCCGACGGAAGGGCCGTGGTTGATTCCAACGAAGTCGAAGGCGTCATGCCGTACGTGCTTATGAGGATGTTCTTCTTGTCTTCAAGGTCTCAATTGCTGAGAATCGAGGATAAGGAAAAGATCCTGTTTGATCTGTGTACTCTTCGAAAGAGCTGGGACGGTATGTGATGTGGTTTGAGGCAATGGTTATTAGCAG
This sequence comes from Glonium stellatum, assembly GCA_001692915.1. Taxonomy (NCBI): domain Eukaryota; kingdom Fungi; phylum Ascomycota; class Dothideomycetes; order Gloniales; family Gloniaceae; genus Glonium; species Glonium stellatum. Next base: position 39,903 of record KV748454.1, on the reverse strand, counting down.
GGCCTGTAGTGATAGGATGTAGTGGACGTAATGAACGTGATAGATCCCGGAAGGCACGATACATAGGAAACGTAGTATGTGTAGAAAAGCGTAACACAACCTTAAGGCTACCTAGGTGCTGATGGATATTAGGTAGAGCCATTGCCTAGGAATTCATGTGAATGAGTATAGAGCTGCTGCCTAAGAATGCGTGGTAATGAATGGTAGCCGCGACTGCTGGTAGCATGGCAGGCATGCTTCTCGCATGGGCTCTCACATGGCTTTCGCATAGCTTTATTGCTATATAGTAGCAGGCCACAGCCTACATGCCCCTTCCAGTTACAGTAGCCGCTTGAAACAGTTAGTGAGAGCATTTGTGATTGCTTGGTTGAGCTCTTTACTTAGAGATGTGTCTACATAGGTAACTATGAGTTGGGCGAGGACCCTGAGAAGTGCACGAGCGTCTCCACCCCCCGCGCTCCGGAACCCCAGAGCTCTCTCCCGCGTCTTCTCCCGCGTCTCTCCTGCATCTCTCCTGCATCTCTCACGCGTCTCCAATCTTCACCGAAACATCCCCTCCCTGAACAAAACCGCCTAATTATTCACCGATGGCACCCTCTAACAACACACGCTCTAGCTACCTTCCCTACAGATCTTCCCATCTTGAGTCTTTCACGCGCTGGCGCCAATGGCCTTCGTCATCACACGCGTCGTCTACCTCTAGGCCACCGCTATGGTTTCAGCCAACATCCAGGCTGCAATAATATCCCCATACTATAAACAATGTCTGACCCTCCAAAATCATTTATGGTTCCGTTCTGGTGGCTCTCATCGGCTAGCTAATCGTTAGGATCAAGGAAAATGCCTCTTTCGCCCATTGAAGCCCTTCCTGTTGAAATCCTCCAGGATATCTTCGTCCGATCGCTCAATCTTGACCTCCCTCTCTCATCTCCCCATATTGCTGCGAAGCTCTCTAGTACTCACTGCTACCTCGCTGCTTGCTTCGAATACCTTTACACTCACATCGGGGACCGCATTCGCCAAAGCCGCCTCCAAAGCCGTATATTTGCGAACAGGTGGATGACATGGCAGTTCTTCCAGACTTTCGTCATCAAGGCCTGTGAAGCTGCTGGTTGCATGTGCGGGCAGCACCAATGCGAGAAAGCGATTTGGCCGCCTGATTTCGCAAACCCAAAAAGCATGCCGTTCACCATCGGCCATCTCCCACGGTTGAGCTATATCAAATGTCGCATACCTCCGAAGCTGCTTCATGGACCGTGGACCGAGGAGAAAGTGCAATTCCTCCGGTTTTTAGTGCGCACAACTTCGATGACGGTGGACTGGGCAGATCGTGACGTGCGGAAAATTGCTTTGCAGGGCAAGAAGGATGCCATACTCGAGCACAACTATGAAGCTGTCGAGCTTTTCAATCATAATCGGCGGCTCGGGAGAGCACCGACGATTGAGCTGGTTCGGTTTGCCGTCTTGGATGGCGGCTGTGATAGAAGCATCGTGTACGACATTATGGCTAGCGCAAGGAATTGGGGTTATCGCAACTGGGATGATGAGGCCTTGGACAAGTGGGTGGAACAGGCAATTGCCCAGGGCAGCCCGAAAGGGCAATGGCTGGAGTTGAAACTCAAAGAGTTGAGAAGACCTGGCGGATATCTCGGTCCGCATACTGGGGAGTACAGCATTGATGGCGATGAACTTGTTGTGAACTTCCACAGAACATGTCGAGTAAGTGAAGTGAGAACCCGTCTTGGTAGAAATTGATTATATTTCTGGTTTTCTTGAATGAAATTGCTCCAAATTACGTTTTTTCTAGAAATTGACACGAGCGGTTTTGCAGTTCCAACTACCCAGCAGTCTTCAAACAGGCAAGTGAAGTCCTTTCACGACTATCTGCGCCCACGACGTTGAATATTTACCTATACGTTTTCGAGGGTTGCGTTTGTTCCTTATTCTTTATTTGGTGCTAACACGACATCCTCGCCCCATCCTGCATGTTCTGCCGCTACATCCAAAGCTTTCTCAATGTCATCTAGCCCATACGGGCCCAATACCTGCACCCCACTCTCTTTTCCTAGCTTCAAATTCCCAAACTCAACCATTTTGATGAGCCGCTTTGTTTGTTCCCGCTCATACATGAATTTTCCCTTGATCGTCAAATTTTTGAACATGGTCAGTCCATACGGTATCTCGACGTTACCCATGATACCTCCCATAATCAGCGCTGTTCCGTTTCGCTTCAATGCTAGGAGACAAGATGTGATATGCGACGGCGTACCATTCGCTCCGGCCGCAGGAGGGCTGAAATCGATGTAGGTTTGCGCGCCTTTCCCACCCGCAGCCATCAGCAAAGCTCCCGCATCTTTCTGGACATCGCTGACAAGCTGCACAGTGGTCAGTCTCTCCGCTCCGGGGAACTGCTTCAACTTCTCCAAGCCCTTTGCGTTCCTCCCTGCAGCTATAACCCTTGCTCCCATTGCCAGCGCAACCAACACCGCCGCCCCACCGAATTTGCCCGTTGCCGGCGCTACTATCACAGCCGTGCCAGCACCAGCGCCTGCTTCTTCGAGCCCGCCAAAAGGCACGAGGCTGGTCGAGATGGCAAGTAGCTCTTCTACCTTGTAGCCTAGGCCATTTGGCTTGGTTCCGCAAAGCCTCTCTTCATCAAGCGGGAAGCAATTCTCCAGTGGCAGCTTCGCTACTTCCGCATATGTGCCGTGTCTCCAGGGCCCATTCATTAACTTCTGACTACTCCCACTCAGCCCGCCGTGCAGGCCCAGTAGAAAGCTGCAGTCTGCATCATCGCGGGCAGTGATGGTCGGATCGCAGAAAACCAGTTGGCCTGGACTGAGAGTGGTTGCGTCAGGGCCTGTGGAGACAATCCGGCCGATGCATGAAGGCCCAGGGACGAGGGGAAGAGAGAGAACGTAGGGGCGGGTGCCGTTGAAGATTTCGCGGGTGTAAGACTGCAGTCCGGTGGCAAGGACGCGGACGATGGCAGAACCTAATTCGGCGGTTGGAGTTGGGACTGATTCTATAGAAACGGGTTTGTCTAAGGCTGAAAGAACTACGGCCTTATGGGTTGCCATGGTGTACTATGAAATAGACGATGAGAAACTGGTTTTGTATTTTGTGCAAGTGAATAATCGGCGTACGCGTTGCTGTCAATGGAGTTGATCCCGATGCTAACATACGACTTCTGATGTGTACGGAAGATAAATATACCTATATGCTTCCTATAGTGGTGTGTTGGGTTTGCGCCCTTTGCGCCCTTTGCGTCCTTTGCGTCAACCGGCAGAAATGCGACGGACTTAAGACAACTATATCCGGAATGTCAACCACATGGTTATAAATTTCATCAAAGGCAGCGCATATATTCTTCTTTCGATTTTTAGCTCTATCTATAATCTTACTAAAGCTTTAGCGCCGCTTAATTCCTCTACTTATACTTTCCACATCAGTCATATTAGGACATACTGCTGGCGTCATCAACATTATGAATTGACGCAAGACCAACGGGTGCATTGATGAACGGGAACTAAAAAATTCAGTTTGACCGGGCTTTGGAGATGAGGAAGAAGAATTAGGATTCTTCTGACACTAGACTGTCATCTCATGCCTTGTAAAATGTACTCAGCCGATACTGCGTCTCCCCTTCATATACCGCTAGGTCTTCCAAAGCTTGCTTTCCTTCGAGTTCTATTGTCCTTCGAATCTCCTCGTTGCGAGGACTGATTTTAACTTTAAATAGTTGCGGTCGCATATTGAGGCCGTTTCTAGTCTTTCTGTTAGCAAATTGACACCTATCAAGCTACTGCGGGCCGCTTTACGTGTAATTAAATATATCCACAGGAATCTCATTCCCATTCTCATCTAGTGCTGGGTCAAACCGGAACCCCCAAAGCAAGCGTGCCACGGTGATGAAGGTCCCTTGTTCGGCTAAAGCTTGCCCAGAACATACTCTTCTTCCCCAGCCGAAAGTCATGTAACCTCTCTCACCTGGAAATGGCCGGCCATCTGCGCTCCCTTTTATAAATCGATAAGGGTTGAAGCGGTCTGGGTCAGGGAAGTCGCGCTCATTCCGATGTATAGCCCAGACATTTCCTTGGATCCAAGTGTTTTTTGGAATGAGCCAGCCGTTGTAATAGTCGTCTTCGGTAGGAGAGTGTGGCTGCCCACCGATAATTGCTACAGATCTCCAGCGAAAGACCTCTTTCACGAACGCCTTGACATACGGAAGATTTGGCTCATCGTCAAACGTCGGGCTCCGTTGCGTGCCAACAACCCTATCCAATTCTTCCCAAGCGGGTAGAAGGGTCTCTGAAAATGCACGCATGGCAAGAACGGCTGTGATCAAGGTACTACTCGAGGTATCAGATCCTGCGCCGAAAAGATTGCCAGCTAAGCCAGATATTTCCTGAGGCTGAAGATTGTATTTTGGAGCTTCTCTGAACAGCATTTTCGCGTAAGCATCCTCGTGGCCTGGTGTCTTGTTTGCTTCATCCGCTAAAGAGTAGAAAAAATCATGGCTACCCCCCCGCCTCCGCCCCCGGCGACCAAGTCCGTGTTTCCACGGAGCAATTTTATTTGGAAATTTGGCCAGAACTATATGTAAAGTCAGCGTACACCCAGCAAGCTTAAGCTGTGAGACTCTTGCTAACCTGGAAATGTCTCCATAAGCATAGGGAACCGCTTTCCCGGCACATTCAAGTCAGCAGCGAGGTGCATCAGAGCGATGACTTCCGTAATGATGGGATCGCGCCAAGTGGAAACCCTTCTTCCAAAACCAATTATTGAAACAACGCTAGTAGCATACCGCTCAAAATGCATCACATAGTCTTCTGGCGATGATAGGAGGTCATATGCTACAATTTTGCTCTCGTCATTCTGAAATTTTCGGTACCTCCGAACTTGTTGTACCCCAACGCCCTGGTGCATTAGTTTCCGATGCACGCGGAAACGGTCTCGTTCTTCAGCCGTTCTCGTATACATAGTAACGAGATTGGATTGCCCACTACCAAGTTCTCCGAAGACAATCATTCTTGGTCGTGAAGAGTAGATCCCCGCACGCTTATCGAGGAGTTCTGAGGCAGCCCAGGCATCACAAATCCATACTGTAGGGTTCCTTCAAGATGATTAGCGATGCGAGCAGCCGACGGGATAATACCAACCTTCCGATCCAAAATGTGATGAGTGGAGTATTATAGTCTTTTGCTAGCTTCTCGAAGTATATCCATGGCTTGCTGTCTGGGAGAAGAAAAGTATTTCCAACTATGGGCCACGGTATAGGGCCCGGTGGCTATTACTCTGTTAGCCCAAATGAGCGGATACTTATATAGCAAGGCAGATTTCACCATCTTTGACCGCAGATAGAGCATATACACATAGTCTAACAACAGGGCAAGAGCACCTGTTATGAAAGCGGCAGTAATCACATTTACAACGCCAAAACGAGATATGCTTTGCTGCAAGCGCAGCAAAGTATCCGTATCAATAAATTTTTCGGTGTTCATATCTTACCCAAGGATGAGAGAGGCACGCTTGCAAAGGAAGATTGATGTTACCATAAGCTTTGGAGGTCGGTGTGGCTTGAACTCTTTTACCAACGCCGTTTCTCCGGCTTCTTATTAAGTCACGGATTGCCGAAATCGCTCACAACCGTTTTGGGATAGCTACATGTACCACCAGCAATCTGCATGTGGCAGGCTGTACAATGGGCTACAAAGACACCCTACCATCGCTCCTGGTGGGGTAGCCACCGGCAGTTGTTTCACTTGGATGCCGAACGGCCGTGACACCCTGGGAAAGTTATATCCCGCCAAAAGTTGCGAGTCTACAAGGCGAAGACGTGGCCATGGACGGACAAAAGAGGCAAAGAGCCCGTGTCATGCGGACGACTTCTGAGCACTTCTCTACTACTTTTTGCTCGGCAGTCTTCATCCAATCCTCGTCCTGCTACGGGCTCAGTGTAGCTACGGCGAGTCATTCGTGCCCATTACTCGTGTTGCTACGATGGAGAATAGCAAGTTGCTCCCAGTGATGTGTAGGGTAGTCCTCGAGAAGCGATACAGAGATGCGTAGATTCGGACCATTCGAACGAAGCCGTATAAGACAGTGAAGTATAGAGAGCACCCGCTGACAGAAGGCTTGGAACCCTTAGGATCCTCAGAGTGCTGCAGGTGAGTCTTATTTATATTGGAGTAAGCTGGATGCCAATGCGTATATAATCTGGAGGTATACGGGCGGAGACACAAAGATGAGCTCCAAGATTTCGAAATTCCGCCACAGGAGCCCCTTTTCCGCTTTTCCGCTTTTCCGCTAAGCCGCTTCGGCTGGCAGTCACGCCTTGAACCTCAAGGGTTTCGAATTCCTTGCTTCTATCCTTTTACACATGCTTTATAGCTTCTCCTTTACTGCCTGGATACAGACTTAATACCACACGGCCAGCCTTAGGCCTTCAGTCGGCCAATTTTGATTCTTAGGTCTCTTAAATAAATGAAGTCCATCCTATGGATGTCTTGTGTGCAGGTGTCAGATTAGTCAATTAGCCAAAACTCGACATCGCCTCTCATTTCATCTAACGCTATCCGGTAATTTGGATCGTCTAGATAGGGCTCGACTATCATAGTATATTCTTCCTCGGACGTGAGCTATCTTGCCACGTTTGCATATAACCCATCTTGCCACAATGGCTAGGCACTCGTTCTGCTCAAGTTTCTGCAGATTGATACGCATGACATGTTGCAGTACACACTGGTACAGGAGGAAAAATATCTGCAGGAATCCAGGCGAGACAGCTGCCGACCGCTGTCTCCCGACCTCGTGGCCTCCATAGTAGCTATCCGATAAGCCCTAGTCGTATACTATAGCTTCCTTAACTTAGCCAATCTTTGGATATGGTTTTAGCGATGCTCTTCACATTCCTCCAGGGAACGATTGACATATTGACCGGGGTTCCCCGCACCCCACATTGTGATCCTTGCCTATATGCATGTTTTGATCGGCATTTAATCTATGACCAATTGCCTTGGAGAAGCGTTCGAGCGCTTTACGTTCATATACGCGTCGCTATTTAGTCTCAACACTCAGTTACACTTACGTTATCCTCCCTTTCCCTCGATTCACCATTCAAACGAAATACGGCTTTTACAGTGGCACAATGTCTGAGAAAAGATATTCTGGGCTCAAGCAGAACTGGAAATGTCTCCTTGCATGCACTCTGGTCTCGATGTCACCATTTCAGTATGGTATTGACTTCGGCATCATTGGTGGTCTTCAAGCAATGCGGGGGTTTTTACAGGTACGCGACATATAATTATATCTGGACTTTAAACCAGCTCTTTGCTTTCTCAAATTCATTTTAATCTTGGTTTAGATCTTTGGTCATGAAGACCCTAATACTCCCATTGGCTACAATATATCTTCAGGTCGCCAGCAGTTGATATCTTCTTTGATGATACTAGGAGCATTTATTAGCTCTGGCCTGGCTGGTATAGTAATCCCGCTTTGAGTTTTCAAAGATTTGCTAACCTTTGTTGATAAATAGGTCCTATAGCCACGGTATTGAGCCGGAGAGCCACCCTCTGGACAGCTTGTGTTTTATGCATTGTCTCCAACGTGATAATGATGACAACCACCAAAATAGGCGGTCTTTATGCTGGAAGGCTTATAATCGGTCTTGCCAATGGCTTGTTCATGACTTTCGCTCAATTATACTTACAGGTAGAATTGCTCGTCGTGCTCCGGAATAGCGCTGATTTCCTTTAGGAATGTTCTCCATCGCGATATCGAGGACTCGCAATTTCAACATTTCAGTGGTGGACTTCTATAGGTACGGCTGCTCCGGTCTGACGCGATCTGTATCTTATAGGTATAGGGACTCTTGTTGGTACCATCATCGACAACTTTACCGCGCCGATTCATGGGAAAAGAGCCTATATCCTTCCGCTCGGGATTGTATACGTTGTTCCAGGGCTCATGGCTATTGGGATGATTTTTATTCCAGAATCGCCTCGGTGGCTCCTACAGCAAGGGAAGCACGACCAGGCACGCAAGGCTCTGCAGTGGCTGCGCCAGAACAGCGATAGTGTGGATTTGGAGCTAACTGAAATGGAAAATGCAATTCTGGCGGAGAAAGAACTCGCCAGCGGCGCCGCAATTGTTGATTTGTGGAGGAACGCTGTCGATCGACGGAGGACACTTCTTTCTATTGCTTCAGTGTCCATACAGGCTGCTTCTGGGGCAATGTACATGATATGTGAGTTCAATGCTTGAACTTGGACAATTTAGACTGCGGACTAACTTACGGAAGCTTATGGAACTTATTACTTTGAGATGGCCAAAGTAGGAAGTCCGTTTGAGAACTCGTGCATTCTGGTTTCAGTTGGTGTAGCTGCCATCATAATCAATAGCTGTGTCATCTCGAAGATTGGGCGGAGACGAGTTTTCCTTATCACGGGCGTTATACTCTGCGGTATAGCACAGATTATTCTAGCTGCTGTTTATACTGCACAGCCTGGAACTGCGAGGACAGGAAAGGTAAGATTGCCAATTTTCGCAAGTCAGTGCAGTGCTAATTATCTATAGGTCGTAGTTGGTGTCTCCGTCCTATATATTGCCGGTTATAATGTATGCTTCTATCAATACTTCTCTGACTATTTTTGCTAATTCTTGTAGGGTATGATCTCCACCTATGCCTGGCTATGCGGTGGAGAAATTCCATCCCAGCGCTTGCGTTCATACACCTTTGGACTTGCCGCGGCAGCTGGATTTCTTGGCGCTGTAAGCATTGCTATTCCTCCACTGTGAGACTGCTAATCTAACCATCCATAGTGGCTTGCTACGTTCACTGCACCGTATTTCATAAACCCAGACTCCCTTAATTGGGGTAAGTTTTATGCCCGCTCGAAATGAATTCAACTTAAACAAAATAGGACCAAGATACGGATATATATGGGCACCTTCATGCTGGGTAACAGCTGTGTGGATCTATTTCTTCCTTCCTGAGACACAAAATCGCACGCTTGAGGAGATTGATGAAATGGTATGAGGAGACCCACTGCTGTTATGACACATTTTTCTAATGCTGTGCGTTTCAGTTCGAAGCTCGACTCCCAGCAAGAAAGTTTAGGAAACATAAGTGCGTTGGCAAGGTCATTAGTGACGACAAGCTTGGCCGGAAGAGCACTGAGGAGATGGTGTGGTCTTCAGAGAAGGTAAGCGCTGTACAAACTATCTGTAGCCCTATTCGCTGATAAGTAGTCTAGGCAACCGCGGAGGCAACCATTAACATTGCATGAGTGTAGAGCCGCTCATCCTGCACATAGGGGCTATACATATTTCGAACTACACATGAGTCGGTTAATTGAGTAGCGTTGGAACGGGCAAATAGTATACTTCATAGCAAACTAGCTTCTTAGATTCGTGTAAAACTTCATAAAGCATAATTTAGGGCAGTGCTTAAACTGAACTCCAGTTATGCCTCCATGGACCACTTCAAGAAACTAAAAAACCTAACAGGCTCTTTTATATACAATTCTGAGGCGTGACGGACGGAGTCGGGGCCGGTCCATTATTTTGTATGGTACACTGAGGATTACACGAAGACTTCTAGACAATGATGCCTTTATTAGCGGCTCATGGTATTTTGGAGAAGTAGGTTCCGATATTGCTCAGTTAGCAGTTGCGTAGCCAATGTAGGGCCCATTTATGTATCCACAGCCTGCCTGAAAAGGGGTTTCTTGTTGAACTCTGTGAGTTGAAGTTATCCTGCATAATATTTCAGGCCCAATCTTGAAGTGAATCCCTCAGAATACTATATACTCTAGTTAGTCTATCTATAGAAATTGCTGGATAACCTGATCCCCAACCTCCTCAGCATGCTTCTCTGCGTCAAATCCAAAGATCCAATCCTCCCTTGGGAGCTGAATACTCGTTGGGTCTTCCCTCACTTTCTCCCAGTCAGTCTTGTGCCACATATCTCTTGTGGTTTCACCAGTCTTCTGTACCGCCTTGACTCTGTCATATCTGATAGCTTGATAAGCTCGTACTCCAGCGGCCACATTATCTTTACCAGCCTTCCTGAGAGTTATAGCTATAGTCACACCGTCTTCTAACGACTGCGTTGCTCCTTGAGCTGATGTTGGGAGGAAAGGGTGGGCCGAATCGCCCAAAACACAAGTTCGGCCATGTTTAGATACCCATGTCGGTAATGGGTCACGGTAGACTAGCTTCCAATCCACTAACGTCGACTCGGGTGTTTTTTCAACAATCTTGCGACACATGGGATCCCACCCTTCGAGTACTTTGTAAACGTCCTTAAGATAGCCAGGGAAGGACCAAGACTCTTTGATGTCAGCCTCGTCACGATGTGTGAGCACCCAGCAACAGTCCGAGCCGTTTTTGATAGTGCTGAAGAGGAAATGGACGTCGGGGCCGATCCAGCCATTGAAGGTGTCGCCGTTGGTACAGAATTCAGCAGTGAGAGGATCGGCAATCATGTCTTTATTAGAGAACCTGAGAAAAGGCTTTAGCTAAATGCATACCATGGAAGCGCAGGCGATTATACCATGCCCGCCAAACGGCGTAGCCGCTACTCTTTGGCTTGTCATCGTATCCAAGAACTAAATGACGCGCTTTTGAACGCACGCCATCCGCGCCTATCACAACGTCCGATTCGACCTTTTTCAGGTTAACAGAGTTTGAGCATCGCTAGGTTCAGGATGCTGTTCACCTTGCTGCCATCCTCAAGCACAATCCCGGCCTTCTCACTATCTTCAAAATACTCTACAACTCTCTTTCCCAGATGAATGGGAATCTTCAACTCATCTCGAGCGTACTCAAATACAGTGGTGTGAAGTTCCCCACGGTGTCCGTTAAAAACTGGCGCAGTGGGATCTAGTAGCGGCGTCTTTTGCGTAACAACAACTTCGCCGGTGTCGTATTTGTGAATCCTGAATCCATAGCTGCTTAGATCTATACTCAGGGCCCGCATACGTGCGGTGATAGCGCCGTTGGCCCAGCGGTAGAATATGCGGCCCCCATTGGCTCCGAATGAGATAATATCGCCAAGAGCTTTGAGTTCAGGAAACGATTCGTAGATTTCGACGTCGTGACCCTGACGTTGGCACTCAATGGCTGCAGTCAGACCCCCGAAGCCTGCGTTTTGTTCTGGTTATTTTCATCGCTTTGGATAAACGGATGGGGGATTTATTACCAGCTCCAACTACAGTGACCTTGATGCCTGTTCGGGACGGGGTGGAGGTATCTACTTGCTCTTTTACAGCCATGTTAACGCTTGTTCATTCATCTTGTGAAGGGCAGCAGGAGAAATATAACGCCCAGTTTTTCCGGCGGGGGATTGGTTGGAGTGAGGCGATATTTTGATGAGCCGAAATGCCGAATCGCTTGGGTACTTTGGTACGTCTGCTGCCTCCTTGATTGAATATACGGCTATTGTATCTGCGCAAATGCCGACGGTTTGGGTGGGCTAACCATAGCCACCCGCCGACCCCACCGTGCTACCCCACAGCTAAGCTTCTCACCCTGGTAGGGGTCGCTTGCAAGTTGGCAGCGTGTTTTGGCGGATTATCGGCAAAATATGCACCTGCGGTAGCCGCATTTCTCGCGATCGTATCATAACTGCCGAAGATATTGAGGAGCCAGGTACGAAGTGCAGAAACCAGCATGATAAGTAAATCCATATATACAAGAGGCCCAGAGCCGCTCCAGGGTCAAGTAGGACAATCGGAAAAATCAGCAATGACATCTCGCCTTGAATTTGGCCAAAAAACTGGTGGTGCAGAGGTTGCGGAGGCTTTTTCGAAAGAGATTCGGGGCAAAAATGGTACGCAATAGACTCTGTGGTAACAGTAAATACTGCTGAAGCTTCAGCTGGTAGTTCTCGTCACTGGCGTCAGCCCAGATAGCCTCGGCGGAGAATTGGCCCTTGTGATAGCGTCTCAGAGCCCTGCGCTCTTGATTCTTGCTTCTCGGACACGGGAAAAGCTTGACGCTGTAGCAGCGAAGATCAAAGAGTCTTCCGCTGATGTCTCGGTGAAAACCGTTATCTTGGACCTCATGTCTCAAAAGTCGATAATACGAGCCGCTGACGAAGTGAACAACATGATTGATAGACTGGATCTATTAATCAACAATGCCGCAGTTATGGCACAAGATAGACGCTGGACAGATGAAAAAATTGAGAGCCAATTCGCCACAAACCATGTCGGCCCGTTCTTTCTCACGAACCTCCTTATGGATAGGTTAAAAGCCGCAGCTTCGCAAAGCAAACCTGGAAGCACGCGAATCATAAATGTTAGCAGCGAAGGCCACAGACTATCGCCGATCCGCTTCCACGATTATAATCTGGAAGGCAAGGAGGTACCATTCGAAGAACAGCATCTCACGCAGCTGCCGCCAGCTTTCCTGAAGGATAATGATGGTTATAAGGGCTTTATAGCTTACGCCCAATCCAAGACAGCCAATGTGCTTTTCTCATTATATCTTACTGAGCACCTGAAAGACAATGGAATTGTCTCTTTTGCAGTACATCCCGGAAGTGAATAAAACCAAATAATGGATTAACCAAAATGGGCTGACGGTTGGCAGGTATCTGGACAGGGCTGAGCCGTGACCTCGATGAAGAGGGATACGATGCAATCAGTAAGACAGCCACGGTATGGAAGACGATGGACCAGGGCATCTCTACCATCATGGTTGCTGCGTTCGATCCGGCTTTGAGTGGTAAGTTTGGGCCGCAGAGAAAAGCTCGAGAGGCCGTCTTCTAGCCATATTTTGAAGGATTATTGATTGTTGCGCAGAATCTTCTGGGACATATCTAAGTGACTGTCAGTATGGCAAAGCGGCACCCCATGCTACGGATTCGAAGACTGCAGAGCGGCTATGGCAGCTGAGTGAAAAGTTGGTTGGGAGGGAGTATAAATTGTAGCGAAGCCGACGCTGGTATCAGAACTGGTTAAATAGAGTCGGATGAGTCGGAGAGTTTAATGAAGCTGGTGCTGGTGGGTTAGAGAGTGTTGGCGGAGTTGATAGCAGAGTGGTTAGCAGAGTGGTTAGCAGAGTGGTTGGCAGGGTGGTTAGCAGAGTGGTTAGCAGAGTGGTTAGCAGAGAGTTGTTAGTAGTAACTAGTGTCAGTACTAGAGGCTTGTGAGGTTGTACTGTAGATGAAAATTTCCGAAGAAGTGCCGGCGTCTCCACAACCTCCGCATTTACATTTCCAGGCGGAGGAACCAACCGCCGTGACGTAGGAGGAAGTTGGCGCCCGAAATACTCTCACCATCCCGACCATCGCCACTAATTATCCTACATTCACCGCTCCTACATACTCAATTGAGCTTGGTATGCACTTCGCACCTCGGTCAACCCCTTCCAGCTGTTGTCGCCTTGCTCACATTAAGTAGCGGAGCCATGCCCGGAACTATGGAGACCATACGAGATCCCGAGCTGAATGCACCACCATGTATTCTTCTGCAACTACAATTCTTCTCACGGCCTCCTTTGCCTTCGTCAATACGCAGCAGATATATATCCCGGCGCGAGGTCCAACCATCCGCCCATTCTGCTCGGCCACACATGCTCCCTCAGAGCCCAAGTATCGCTTTTCATCCTTCTCATTTACCTTGAATGAGAGTGTTCGAACCGCGACATCTATACCAGCACCTACAATAACCTCAACCTTTGCCCTTCCTTACGGCTCTCTCAGTCACTTGGTCCCAGACCTTTCGACAACCACGTGGGGGAGTTGGAATCCAAACGACATAGCTACTGCGACTGATGTGGACAATCCGTATGGTACAGCAGCATGGAGTGCACTGTGGGTTAGAGCTAATTTGACCAATTTCACAGCGGTAAGCCCTAGCGAGTGGATGCCTGATAATGTGAATGATTGATAGACTTATGAGTCTGGTAGACTGGGATATACACCACTACTGTCTCTCCAACGCCTGTGCCATCAAGTGAGCTTGTACTCCCGCCACCTGATTATTTTGAACCGACGGATTGTTATAATTTCCCGGAGGGCTTTATGTTTGGGGTTGCCGGGTCGGCAGCTCAAATCGAAGGTGAGCGTCCTTGAGGGCACGCTTGGGCGTATGCTGAACTCTTTATAGGCGCTATTGCTCAGGAAGGGCGGGCGCCGACTTTGATGGAAGTTTTGGAAACGGGCAGTAATGCTCGAGACTATGTGAGCTTCTCCAGATCTCAGCTAAGTTTGTAACATACTGAGTTGCAGATCACAAACGAGAATTATTATCTTTACAAGCAAGATATTGAGCGGATCGCCAGTATGGGTGTCAAATACTACTCATTCTCGGTTGTATGGACACGTATACTTCCCTTCGCCCTTCCTGGGACTCCGGTGAACCAAGCAGGGGTTGATCATTACAATGACCTTATTAATTTTGTCCTTGAAAAGGGCATGACACCAATTGTAACATTACTACATTTCGATACGCTTCTACAGTTTTTTGCAAACTTGAGCACAGTACATGACGATGCTCTAGTTGGCTATGTGAACGGTGGTTATCAAAATTCGACCTTTGAGGATGCTTTCGTGCACTATGGGAAAGTTGTTCTCACTCATTATGCGGACAGAGTACCGCTTTGGATTAGGTTAATGCTCTACTATTATTAACTTAATTGACTTTGTGCTAACAAACTCACCTTAGTTTTAATGAACCTCTTATCTACTCTGATAATGGCAAGAGCATTAATTCCGTGGTAAAAGCTCACGCGCGCCTCTGGCACTTCTATCACGAAGAACTAGATGGTTCCGGAAGATTCGGAATTAAACTCAATGACAACTTCGGAGTTCCACGTGATCCCAAGAATGCCAGCGACGTTTTTGCCGCGAACTGGTTTAATGAATTTCAGTATGTCCCTTACTTTCATAACTCTAAGATTGCGTGCTCTAGAGATATGAGTCTTACTTTGCTCACGTATCCTAGGCTTGCAACTTTCTGCAATCCCTTGTTGCTCGGAATCGACTACTCGACTTCATACAAAGCAACTATTCTAGACTATGTTCCTCTCAATACCTCTGATCTTGTGTACCTTAAAGGCACTGCCGACTTCCTTGGAATTGATCCCTACACGGCAACGGTTGTTTCTGCCCCTTCCTACGGCATCGCTTCCTGTGCAGCGAACTCTTCGGATCCTCTCTTCCCCTACTGCGTGAACCAGTCCGCCATAACTACTAATGGTTGGAATATTGGTTATCGGAGCTACTCGTATGTGTACCTTACACCAACTTATCTGCGGGAGTATTTGAATTATTTGTACAATACGTGGCGAACGCCTGTATTTGTGACAGAATTTGGGTTTCCGGTGTTCGGAGAAGCGGACAAGGCGGTGATTGAAGATATGCTATTTGATACGCCAAGGAGCATATACTACTTGAGTTTTATGAGTGAGATTCTAAAGTCTATCTGGGAGGTTAGTCGTAAACCTCATTTTTTTTGCCCTATATCCTCACTTCCATATTACCTACATAAATTCAGATTCTCTAGTGTGAGTAAGCTTCTAATTTTGCCTTCTAGGATGGCGTGCATGTTATCGGCGCTCTTGCATAGAGCTTCGCGGATAATTAGGAGTTTAGCGATTACGATACAAGATTCGGACTGCAGACGGTGAATCGGACTAGTCAAGAAAGAAGATATAAGAAGAGCTTCTTTGACTTGGTAGATTTTGTGAAGGCGAGGATGCCAGACGAGAAGTGAGCGTGTTTTGAAGTATCAAATTGGGGAATTTCTATACTAAGGGAGGTAAGCTGGAAGCTTATACCTAGTAAGCACACTGAAGTTCTCATGGGAGACTTCTTAGAGTAAGAGCATTTAAAAAATATCATGCTTGAAGATCTAAGTGCAGAGTCTAGCATGAAGCCTTTGAGCCGCTACCGTACAGCTTTCAATGCTGATGGTGCTATTCACCTGCCCTATCATAGATAAGATCAATTTCATCCCGATACAAGTCTATTGTCACTTTCCTTTGCACGGTGCCCTTTCCGGCAATTAAAAATGGTTTCCCTGGATCTGCAAACACTATGTGATTGACATCTAATTGACCTGTCGAATCAGCCAAATTATTTGCCTCGCATATTTTCGGCCAAATCATTTCTAGAATCTCCTGCCGTGCTTGCTCATTCGTCGCGTCATAGCTAGATTGTAGCTCTATAAGAGCAGCGGGTTTATACCGCCCGGTTCCAACGAGAATGGCATGTTTAACGGCAGGATGAGCAGTAATGAGTTGCTCGTGGACAATCGGGTTGAAGTTCCACCCATTTGCGAACACGATCATGTCATCCTTCCGGCCTTCGTGACGCCAATGATGTGGTTTCGTGGGATGAGGGCTGTATAGATCATTCATAGAATACTCATCTAGGGTAGGGAAGACTGTGAAGACGCCCTGAAAGGTATCGAGACGTGGGTCTTTAACGAAGAAAAGTTCGTATAAGTTGGATGTAGGGCTAGTGCGTCGGAACTCGATGCCGTTATGAACCTGCGAGAGGCAGACATATTCCCAATCTTCTCGGTCAGTGCAATAGGCCACAAGAGGCCCGGTTTCGGTTGAAGCAACAGTGTTAATCAGGTGGGTCTTTTGAGAGATGATATGTCCGGCAGATGGTGCGAGGCGGCCTGCGGAAAGGTTAGTATAAGGGCGCTTGGGTCGAAGGGCACTCTAAAATAAATATGACGAACCACCAGCGTATGCTATATGCCGCAGTTTACTCAATTTATCAACCACTTCCGGTACTTTGGAGATCTGCTCTAGGGTCGAGGGAATGCAACTTGCACCGTCAATGTTGGCGTACTGGAGAACCTGGTCAAATATCTCTGGATTGACGAGGCTAAGTGGGCCAAAAACCACGGTTTTTTTCGTGAATACTACGTGACAAATTCCCCAGATCAGACCTGCACCATGAAAAATAGGTAGGCCGCTGAATATGCGCTGCGCTCTTGCGAAAACCTGGGTGTAAACAAGATTGCGACCATCCATTGTGGGTAAGAGACGATGCGCATCAGGAACACCAAGAGTGGAGTGTTTCCGTATGACCGGTTTTGGGAGGCCGGTAGAGCCAGATGTGTGAATGACTAGACATGGGTCATTATGGGCGTCTTCCCAGGACTTTTGAAAAGGATATGGATTCACGGGATCTTCGTCGAATATATTCTCTAACTCAGGAATAATAAAAGGCCGCATTTTGCAGGCTTCTAGGATATGGTTGACAGGAAATGCGGAGGAATGGAGTAATATTTTACAATCGGTCTTGTGAATCAAGTCGATATGCCCTGCTAGGCTGTTCCGATGAGAGCTGAAAAGCGTCTGTAATACGGCGTTAGTCCAGATTGACGTGACAATTATCACTTCTTACGATGGAGTAAGATAGCTAACCATCGAGTAGATGAACAAATTGTAGGTTTTTGCATTCATATGTATAGAAAGCCTTCGCAAGTGTTGACAATGTTCGTCTGGTTCCTTCAGGCTGTTCGCTCGTAAAACAATCTCACCTTATACCCAGTTTTCATGGCCGCAACAAGGACAACGTAGTGTCGTATGTCAGGCGCTCCCATATACAATATAGTTTCAAAAACAGGACTACGCCCAATCGTAGATTCTATAAACCATGCTGTTCGGTTGATCGCATTTGCAAATGTCCTGAAGCTAATATCTGTGAATCCATCCGAGAGGTCAGATGTTCGTGGAATGGAAAAACACGTTATTTCGGGATCATCTCGTGCAACTTCATCTATAGCAGGTGGAATGAGCCTCTTGCCGTAGGGAATAGCGCCCTTTTTAGACATGATTCTATGAAAGAGATGTATGCTTGGTGGTGGGTAAAGATTGCAAATGAGGGTCAGATGGGCAGGTTAAAGAATTTAAAGCTCCCAAGGCTCAGGATTATGCCCGCGTGCGGCGGGTTGGGTTTTGAGTCTGGATATTGCTGACTATCCCCGACAAATGGGAGTGGGGTATTCGACTTCGTTCTGCCTTGGTACAATAGTAGCGAGCTGCGAGGGAGCTGAGCATGTAAGATTAGGTATGTACGAGCGTCTTGGCCTGTCCGTGACGATTCGGTAGGCTGCCAATTATCGGCGTGGTCGTTATGCCGTACCCAAAAATGTGCATGATCGGCTTTATCCATCCCTTTAGGCAGGTCTTATATGAAGATATTTGATTAGGGCTCGTCCTGGCAATTTGCCGGTGTGCTGATTGGAGCTTTTCAAAAAGCCAATAAGATCTACCGCGTGCTGTTGGAGTCGTGTAAATTGGATCCTTACATAACTTTGGTAAGCGGAGGGCGCGGTGAACATGGGCTCGACATTTATGTACTGTAGGAGTAGCAGTGCAGTACTGTTCGAATATTCAAATATGTAGATTCAAATATGTAGATGTAGATAGGTAGGTGTAAGAATTAGCCCTAGTGCTGCTATTGACGTTAGTTACCTAAGTTATTGCGTTACCTGGTCATGGCCGGAATTTAGTAGCGCCAAGCCCCAAAATCCGGCCACGACCAAACGCAATAACCCCTTGCACCAACACCTATCGCGACGCCTTCTCATCTTCTCTTTATTCACCTTCACGTTGTAAATAAGCTCAAACTGAAGTTAACTGTCAATTCCTGCATCATTCGCGCCTCGATGTATCAGCCATCCTAAATATGAACAGAGAGTGGCCCAGCGAGACTCAACAAACAGTGTCGTTATTGTCATCACGCAGACTGGGAATCTCCTCACGAATTACCGCTAACTACATGTTTAGGTGTTGAGCTAGAATTTAACAGTCGCCGCCACATCTACTTGTAATTAGCCCCACTTTCGACCGCCATCATACATCACCCTTTCCCGACTACCTGCTACCCTACTCCGCTGTCCGTTGCCTAAGTCATGCGCAGTGCACGCGTTTACGTCTTTAAAAACCCCATAGCTTCCATCACTGCCGCATTCGTTACCAAGTAGTCTTCATCTCAGTTGCTGAGGGGTTGGGTACGGTCATGAATACGGGCGTCAATGAGGAACGATAGAATTATAACGCTGGTAATGTCGATGGCGATAGCGATGGTGACAGCTAACCGTTATACCTGATAGGAAAAGACAGGAAACTGGTGAGCATAAAGAGCTTCATCCGATTCGTCAGCCATTAGTGCTAGCTATAGTTTTAGCCTTATGAGCCATAGGTAGCCCGTCACTTTATACGTCAAATCGGTATCAAATAAGCACGCATGATTTGTATATCTTCAGAATGTGAGTATCCACAAGTTGGGGCTGTCTTCAGAAAACCAAGCTATTTCAAGAAGTTACCATTGCTCTTCGCCAGCTGCTCGTCATAATATCCCTGAAAAGCAAGCCAGCCCTTCTCAGGCTTCCCAACCTGTTCATATGAAAATGCAGCCTCCGCATCGTCAATGAGAATTTTCTTATGGCCGGAACCTGCAGAAGCCGCATCTGCGAGGAGTTGGGCATGGCAGGTTTTGTCTAGGCTGATGAACCAGAAAGCTGCCTCGTCAACACTTTGTCCAACAGTGAGTAGACCATGATTTTGCAGGATGACGGCTTTACCACCACCCAACGCTTTAGCTATCCGCTTTCCTTCCTCTCGGTCTAAGACGATACCGCCGAACTGGGTGTATACTGAGTGGTCCTTGTAAAAACGCAGACTGTCCTGGGTCATCATGTCGAGCTCTCGCCCAAACACGCTGAATGCCTTGCCGTATACCGAGTGAGCGTGGCAGGCGGCATGCACATCCGGCCTAGTTTTGTGAATTTCCGAGTGGATAGCGAATGCTGCAGCATTGATTGGCTCGTCTCCAATGACCACTTCGCCGTCTTCGTTGACGAGAATCAGATCGCTAACACAGATCTGAGAGAAGTGCTGGGAGAGAGGGTTCAGCCCTATCATATTTAGCGTTGGCTCAGGAAATCCAAAATGTGGGAGGTATGCATATTGTGGTTATCATCGTGTGCCATTATTGGGCGAAGCGCGTCACGGGCGACTCTTGGACAAACTCACAAAAGTGATCAGTAAGAATTGGATCCCGTACTGAAATGTGTCCAGCAACGCCCTCATCGAATCCCCGGTCGGCAAAGATGCGGAAGGCCGCCGCAAGGTGCTGTTTTCGGTAGAGACGCTCCTCTTCCAAGCTGTCGAACTCGGGATACTGACGGACTTTGAGTATTTTGCCGCTAGTCGTCCTGCCCATTGCAGCCACAACGGCATTCTGAGTAGGCTCAGCCTTGAGAGTAGTTGCCATTGGCGCCATCTTGGACTATCTATCCGTCCACAGTGACTTGACTTTCAGCGTTTCAGCAATGATCCTTTGTTATGGGCCCTGAATGGCTCTAAAATGCAGAGACAGTAATGCCTATGTTTCTGAAATAAAGTGGGAGCACAGTGGATATATTCGGCATTGACTGGCCTTTGATTTAACGATACAGTTTTTATTCGTCCAAACTACGTGTACAGATTGCAATTCTGCACTTGCCCCGCAATGCTCTGAATGTCTCTGCTCGGTATCACCGGCTTATTTCCGGGCCGATGTGCGCCCCTGCTTAGCTTGCCACTTGCTTCAGGTAGCTCCCATGTCACCCATGTCTACTGTAGCACGCAAAGTCATCCATCTGACCAAGTTATTAAAATTCCAAGGAGATCTCGTACTATATTTCGACATGGCTTCTGCCGGACGAAGATTTACAGCAGAAGATAGTACCGAGCGAAGAAGACCACTGATCCTTGAGATCCTCATACTCTATCTTGGTCCAGCCCCGCTCAATACACCTTCGTCTTCCGCGTACATGCTCATTTAAACGCTCATAGAACCCTCCAATGACTCTGAACAACTTTGTAGCGGCTCCACAACATCATGAAGGAGTTGATTCCTCCAACTGCTATCTCGGGAGGCTTGCCCGACCCTTTCCAAGCACCACTTGACTGCAGCTGCGTATTTCGGACCAGCTTCTTCCAGTACAGACTCATTCCATTCAAGCGCAGCAGCAAGATCCAAGTACACACTTATCGCGGGATCGCTAGACCCTAGCTTTCTTCGTGTCTCGTTGTTCTCAATGGCGATTCCAAAACAGAGTTCAAGGAGCATGATGCCCAAATTCAAAAACGGCCGATTGTCAAATTTTTCGTTCGATTGGTCATTCTTGGGGTAGTATTGAAACTGGCAAGATACATATGGATCGCCTGTTATAATACCATCGCACCCAGATGATTCACGGAGGAAAAGAATGTCCTGTTTGCTCAATTGTGCGCCCAGCCAGGGCGTTGAGTGGAGTTGGAGATAAGAAGAAGCGAGCGTCAAAGCTGTCAAATACCGAACACGCCGGGTTAATCGTACCCCTGAGGCATCTCCTAATATGGTGTCCAGAGAGACGAACTCCCTTTGGTCCAAAGAGTTTTGCTGTTTTAGAAGAGGGAGAACTGAGTAACGATGTTCGTTATCTACCAAGCAACCGAGGCAGGACTGTTCGGAACTATGCGTTGCTATTGCGGAGCAAAGATTGGTTATCTCCTTTGGTTCTACCGATGGCATGACCTCCGGTTCTGCTTTTGGTATGGATTCTGTTGCCCAAGATACCTTGGCTTTTTCGGGCTTTGATGTTCCCGAAGGAGTGCTCCGCACGCCGCTTTAAATGTAAAGTTAGCCTCGTGGAAATGTCGCCTAAAACATGGAAGCTTACCCAACTCCCTTCGCCGTTCTGGCCGTCGGCCTATCCAAGTTGTACGTTTTCGATACCGACGATTGTCTGAGAGCACTCTTCTGATGATTCATGGCCTGTGGCGGTTTCGCAGCTGTCGTGGCCGCTGGTGTGCTAGCTTCCAGCCTCTTTATCCTTGTTTCTTGCCAGGTCCATGGCCCTAAAACGTGATCGGACTCAGAAAACCAAAAGAGGACTTTGAAGTCAACTTCTGGTGATCTTCGATGCGTCAGCGCAAGGTTTGCTCCGTGAGAGAATTGGCAACTGCAACACCAAGCTCTATTCAGAAGCTTAAAAATCCTATTCGCATGTTGCCAAAACTCCAAAAGCCCTTTACTAAGCCCAGAGCTATTATTGCCTCTACTATTCGTCATTATTGCAGTGCTCCTTTCATGGGATACAAGCAAATCTCGTAGTTGGTTATTTAGGTGAGCAATTTCCTCGAAAATCTTACTTCGTGTATTTTGACCGAAGCTAAATTTGATCCTCTGAGCCTCAAACTCTAGCTTCGCTTTCTTGCTGTGGCCACCTGAATTACTCTTCCTGCCTGGCAGTAAATTCTATGCAAGCTTTCAGTAACGCGTAACGAATGACGATTTTGATTTTGCTTACCAGGCTGGGTTCCATTTTGCTGATTCCGAGTTCATCTTGCAGGGTCTTCATGACTTCACCCAGCTCTTCAATCGTCTCGAAATAAAGATCGTACGCTTTGGGCAGTCTCTCCCGCAGTCGTGTCTCCAGAGCAGGGTCTTTCCAAGCGGGCCCGCAAGGCTCGGAAATCAACAAATTCAGCTCCTCCTCGTCAGCAACAAGCGGTAGCAAATATTGTTCAATATTCTGTCTGAAAAATTCCTCCTGGATTCTCATTTCTCTTCTGCACTTTTTATATTTTGGCTTGATTTTTGTCCAGTTCTCCATCACTTCTGCGCTTTCGCGCCAGTGCTCCAGAGATGAGACGATGACGGGAAACACCGCTAAGAGCAGGCTTATTACCTCAAAGCCGCTCATTACGAATGCATTAAGAACGCGAAAAATTTCAATAGATTTGAATCAGATCCGACGCAAAAAAAGCGGCTCTCCTCCTATTATACGAGTTACCCCTCTCTTCCCCGAGTTACATCATGGCGAGCCCCGGCTAGGCAGCACTCAGCCTTGCGTACCCCGAGGGCTATGTTCATGCAAGTCCGCCTCACTATTAAGCCTTGCTTATTGATCTATCTAAGGGCCAAATCCCCCGAGATTCTTGGCTGAGGTTCTATATTTGTCGAAAGTCGCTCTCAGCCTTGGGAATTTGGTATCTGTCACAAACCTCCTCGCTTGGCCTTATTCACTTGTCGCAAATGTGAAAATATACTTCTTATTCCCCGGCCAATATAGAAAATTTTAAGTCGGCACCCAGCACCATAAGATGGCATTTAAAACAGATTCTCTAATTGCGTCTCGTACCAGGCTCTGTTGGACGAAGCTCGAAGCCTTGTGCGAGAAACTCTCACGTCCGGGATTCACCGGAAACAACAAAACCAACGTCATTGAGGCCTCAGATCAACGTGATCGGTTCAAAATATGGGCCGGAAATATGGGAGCATTACAAGACATTCAATTTCCTACATCTCTGGACTATAGGCTCCGTGAAGCACCCCGTGTTGTAGTACTGATAACCGAGCTACTTGAGGATCTTGAAGAAACACTAGAAGAATGTTTGTTGCCATCCTAGATTTAATGAGACTATTTCTAACTCTAGCTTTGTAATCTAGCTATAACGGCTACATCTTATGATAGTGAACCGGCTTTAAATAAAGCAACAGACCGCAGCTTATCAGACTCATCTATATTCCTAAACGGCGATACGCGCGAACACCATTCGGTTTTATCAGATGACATATCAGAAGAGGAGGACGATTTAAGTTCTATTTCCGACATTATATCCAGCCTTTTCAAGACATCAATGATGGTCAGAAACGCCACGCCTAGGGATCGTTACGCTAAAGCTGTAACAGCGCCAAATCCTTTCTGCAATGAGTTTGATATTGCTCATGTAACCCAAAAATTCCCAAAACTGGAAAACTGGCTTCAAGACCGATTTGGAAAGGCTATTACCCATAGGAGGCAGTACTTACGCTACTGCGAGCAGCACCACAATGCTCTTAAAAAAGAATTGATAGCAGATACATCGAATCACGCCATTGCCATCAATTCAACGATGCAAGCTGAAAATCTAATGCCCAAGGCAGCGCCGGTGTCGTACAGTGGAAGCCGCCTCGGCATATCCGAGCCAGCAGATACTCTGCCTTTAACAACAGCCTCTACTCTTATAGCTTCGCATTTGGAGAAAGCGGAAGACCCTTCCGATGCCTTGACGCAAACCTCTTACGCGACTTCCGTTGCTGATGAAGGCGATAGATGTGGCAAGTTGCACGTTGTACCAGTTCAGGAGGCTTCGAAAGGGAACATACCCTTCGAATGTCCATACTGCTGGGGAATTCAGAATATCAAGACCCAAAAAGCGTGGAAGTGAGTCATCAGGTCTTTGATAATGTTTCTTTGACATGTCTGCTTGCTAAGAATATTTTAGGAAGCATGTATACGGCGATTTAAGACCGTATCTTTGTACTTTTGAGCAATGCGACCTTAAGATGTTCTCGTCTCGTCAGACATGGTTCAGCCATGAGCTTCAGCACCATCGTCTCGAGTGGTGTTGCCAGCTCTGCTCCCGGAGATGCGATACACAAGAAAAATTGGAACGGCACTTGAAATCTTGCCATCCGCATAACCTCACCTCAGCACAGATATCGGCTCTGCTGAATGCAAGCCAACGGTCTGTCGATCGTATTCTAGCAAATGAATGTCCGTTCTGTGATGCTTGGGGTGAAAGATTGAAAGCGGCTAACCCAGGTCTTTCTGAACTGTCTGTTACACCTACGCAGTTTAAGTCTCACGTTGCCGGCCATATGGAACAACTGGCTCTTTTTGCTCTTCCAAGAGGATCTTTAGAAGAGGATGAAGCAGATTCGTCATCAGAAGCCGTAGCGATTGGGGATAGTTGTTCAAAAGCCATATCGGACGATCAAACAAATCCATCAACCACCCTTCCTGCAATATGTACCGACAGCGGCCCACTTTTGCATATAGCGGCAGCCGAAGGAAACACTAGTGAGATAAAAGAGCCTATGGAGAGCGGCAATGACGTAAGCTCTGGGGGCGCTACATCGAGAAGCGCATTGCGAGCAGCGACAATTCAAGGCCATGCCGATGTGGTAGAAACCCTCATTGCTCATGGAGCTGATGAAGATCAGCAGGAGTTTCGCAGCATTGCTAGAGGTAAGGGCTATGAAGCTGTTGTACAGACGTTGGATGCTAATATTGAGCCCACGCGTGTTCCGAGCTTTATTGTCGACATGGGTAACGAAAGTATATACAAAGCTGCACAGGCTTATTTAATGCCGACCTCAGAATCGGGATCGGATGCGGATACGGATTCCAACCCAAACGACTCCAATTCTACCACAGACCAAGGTCTCTCAAATTCGCTATCTGGACCTGGGTTAGAGTCGGGGTTGGAATCTGAGAACGGCGTTGAACGTCGACGGAAAGATGCAACAACATATCTCCAGTCTTTGCTTCAGATTATTAAGGATGACCCTTCCAGAGACCTGGACACGTTAATTTCACGCCAACGTGAACCGGTTAGAGGCACATGCGAATGGGTGTTACAGAACGAGTCATTTCGCAAGTGGATGTCCTCTCCTACAAGCCTTCTTTGGATCTCGGGAGTTTCAGGGACAGGCAAAACAATGCTCGCTACTTATATAATGAAAGAAATCGTGCGAGTCCTCCCATCAACGCTAAATCGGATCTTATTGTCTTCCTTTGTGGGAGACAGTGCGACTATGATCCTCTGGCGTCTTATTTACCAGCTTCTCATCCTTCAGCCCGCGCTCTTCAAGCTCGTTTTGGCCAAGCCTGCAGAAGAACAACACGCTCTGGAAAAGACTCTCCGTGGTTACTCATTTGATATGGTGTGGAAAATCTTTGAAGACATGATATCGGATCGTGCCTTCGAGGATATATATTGTGTCCTAGATGGCCTCGATATGTGCAAGCAACAGTCCTTGACTAGCTTCATCAGTAGACTTCATGCCACTTGTGGTGGATCTTCACGCATGAAAGTGCTACTGGTCCTTCGAGAATCCGCACCAAACATACAGAATGCTTTATCATCTTTTGCAAGTATACCGCTAAATCCCAGCGTCAATCGCTGGTTAGCAGATGATCTCCGGCTGTATATTTCGGCGAAAGTGAGAGAGTGCGCAGTAGCTAAGAGACTGCCCACCAGTCTCCAGAAACCAATAGAGAGGCTTTTATTGCTCACGATGAAGAAGTCTTTTACGGAAGTCGATTGTAAGATCCAAGAATGTTTTGATCTTGCTGAGAATAAAAGCCCTCAGGAAGCGGCACTTGCGCTATTGACATCCCTTGCTCAGGAGGATGGAGGAATTTACACGGAGAGCCTAGAAACTCCAGCTGATGGTAGCTGGCGGGGATATCAGATAGACAACACACCAGAACAAAAGGATTCGATAACGCCTCATGCTAACTCTACGAAATATCAGCGTAATCTTGCAGCTGACGATAGTGGGATGCAAGAATCGTATGAAAAGCAAACTGCATTCAATACATCTCCCACAGCTTTTAGGCCCAGTGCTTCCACTCAGTCTCAATCCTACGAGCGTCTGGAGTCTGGTCAGCAGGCTTTATCGTCTTTAGGAGGTGGTCTAACAGAATTTAATGAACCAGCCGAGCCAGTTACAAAAGTAAATGACGAGGGAAATTTTCTGTTGGCTGGGTTTCTCCAATCTGCTCAAGACAGCATTGATATAAGTCCAGGTCTTAAAGACTCAAGTGGAAATACAGTACTTCATCGCACTATAAGTTCCGGCAATGAAGAACTGGCGATGAAGATCTGCCACCGTTTAATATCCGACCATGCGGAAAGCATAGACGTAGTAAATAATGACGGTGCAACAGCTCTTCACCTCGCCTCTTTGGAAGGAATGAGCAAACTCGTTGAACTCTTGCTCAGGTGCGGAGCCAGCGTGGATGGAGCTAAATTCTCTAATCAGACACCAACACCCCTCTGCAATGCTTGCCGGAATGGTAACTGGCTTGTCGCGTCCTCTCTTCTTCGTGAAGGAGCTGATACTGCTGCGAAACAATTTGACGGAACAACACCTCTGCATTCCGCCGCATTCCTTGGATCGGAAGAAACCATTCGTTTATTAATTGAATTTGGCGCAGAAACGGAATGCTCCGACATGAATGGACATACACCTCTGTTTATTGCTAGTAGAAACGGACATGTACAGGCAACGCAAGTTCTCACTGAGAACGGTGCGTCATATGAGAAGGCGCTCATATCTGCGGTCAAAGCCGGTAATCAGGACGCCGTTTCTTGGATCCTAAACTCTGGTGTTGTCTGTAACTCTGCCTGTGAGGGAATAACGGCGCTGCAGTGTGCCGCTGCAATCGGTGACATTGCCATGATTTTACTTCTTATGCAGAAAGGAGCGTCCGCGGATGTGGTCTACCCTGATCAGACCCCCGCTCTACATCTCGCTATCTCACATGGTCATTCAGATGCAGCTGAAGTTCTTTTGTCGAAAGGTGGGAATGTCAATCTGCCGGCTAAGCATGGGCTGACTGCCCTTCATATCTGCGCCCAAGAAGGACGCTTGCGCGAAATACAACTGCTCTTAGACTTTGGAGCTGGGGTAGACTCACAAAACGACGCTGGGGATACACCTCTTCACGACGCTACTTTCTTCCGTATGAGAGATGCAGTCCAAATTCTTCTCCGCCATGGTGCAACACCGAACCATAGGACAAAGAGAGGTGAGACACCATTATGTGTCGCTGCCGGAAATGGAGATGTGAAAATTATGGAGTTGCTTTTGGACGCTGGAGCACTGCCCGATCAAGAGAATGGAGCAGGCTGCACCCCACTTCATGTCGCCTCAAGTTTCGGAAGGGCTATGGCTATTGACCTGCTTATCCAACGTGGAGCAGACATCAAACGAGCGAATAGACTTGATGAAGGCAAAACTGCGCTTCATTATTCTGCGGCCCAGCATGGTGAAGAAACTGCGGTCCAACTTCTTCTGGATCGAGGAATACCAATTGAAACTTCTGATTCGCATGGACAAACAGCACTCCACTCCGCCGCAATGCAAGGAAACTTGAGCACTATCAGTTTGCTCTTACATTGCGGCGCAAATCCATCTTCCCGAGATGAACAGGGACGAGCCGCAATCCATGAAGCTGCTAAGCACGGCCACGAGCCGATTGTTAGGCGACTTGCCAATTTGGTCACATCCTCGAGCCTCTTCGACAACAAAATGAAAACCCCGTTACATCTAGCTGCCCATCACGGTCATTTTGACGTTGTCAGTCAGTTGAAAGCCGAGGGCGCTGCTATAGATCTTCCGGACTACAGAGGGAGGACGCCCTTGCACCACGCTGCCCGTGGCGGCTATGTTGATTCTGTGCAATTGTTGCTCGATTATGGCACTAGTCCTTCACTGAGGGACTCCAAGGGCCTCACTCCCCTCCACTTGGCCACTAGAAAGGGGCATGTCAGCGTCGTTAAATTCTTACTTGCTAGAATGTCGGTAGAGGATGTTGGCATTTTGAGTAGGGAACAAGGCACAGCGAGAGACGTTGCCAAGAAGAAAGGAAACAAAGAGATTGCAAAATTAATAGATAAAATATTGTCACCAATGGACAATCGTATAGGTCATGGTGGGGATTTTTCGGACGAAGAAAGGGAGAGTGAGGATGGGCACGAAGAGGCGCCATATTTTTACGGTCAGTATTGATAGTGAATCAAATATGGAACAGATAGAAGAGAATAATAAAGGAGGGCGCAGAAACTAAGATTGCTGGGCTTTGTTACAGTTCTAACAGTCTCGTAGATGTCCAAGATTATAGATAATGCTAGACGAGAAGAGGGCCACTGGTTTTAACGATTGGGCCAGTCACAGCCGTGCTATGCAAAGGGGCGCCCTTCACTCCGCAGCGCGGGTGATCCCATATAATAATGCATCGCAACCAGTTAAAGTGCTAGCTCTTGTTTGAATGAGCTGACTGAAGAGAGTCCGAGCCTAGCATATCAACAATCGTGGCGCACTCTGAACGCTTCAGGCTGACCTAAGTTTGAAATAGCATTTTTCGAACCAGAAGAACTTCGGTCCAGCTATTTAAGGAGTTGTTCGGTTGCAATCTGAGGCTAATTCAGCATCCTCAAGACCCGTGCGTATTTTAGTGTTGGTTGGGCGTGGTTAGTGGCGCTTAATTCTGAGGATTATTTTAATCTGAAACTTCGAGGCTCCTTATTTACCAATCCAAAGAAGCTTTACCTAGTTTAGGAAGTTGCTAGAAACACTAAAGGATCGCTTTAAATTTAAATATCAGCTCCAGACCAGTTGTATTCTGAGGCCTTCGGATTAAATCTGAAGTTGCAACCGAATAACTCCTATAACTACTTTTAATATAGGTAGACAAGGTAGTTAAGCGCTGCCAAGCTATAGCGTGTTTCTTGATGGCGAAGGGAACATCGAAATTTTTTGTGGCTGAGTCCCAGTTGGGACTTGCCGCTCACCAGATGGTTGGGGCTAAGTCATGGGAGCTAGTCGCATCAATCCCCCCTTAGAGATGGGTATCATTGCGGCACAGCAGCGCATGAACAGTGTTTGGGAACTTACATGGGTCAAGGGTATCAGTAGATGAGCCTCACATGAGCCTCACATAAGCTTCCTAGCGTTCTTTAAATCCTGTTCCTTTAAATCTCGTTCCTTCCAGCACGACTTCATCCACTTGAAGTTTACATACCTGCGATCTACGAAGGCGTCAAAAATGGCTTCTAACTCCTCTTGCTATACTCCAGACGGCACTTTGGTAGACACCTGGAGTCCTTGCAATTCTATCGAAGATGGTCGCGTGAGCGTGTGCTGCGAACTTAGTTCATTAGTATGTACAACGAGTGGTTTATGCGTTGGATCCGGAGAGTATTTTTATCGTGGGGGGTGTACAGACCCTTCATGGAGATCACTTAGCTGTCCTAGCCAATGCGCGACTGGTAAATTCCCCCCCAATTGAATGCTGTTTCAGGCATGCTCTACCAGGACTTGGCAGCTATAAAGACATCTCGGTCACTGACAGGCTACGCATAGCTTGCAAATTCAGTTTTGTCAATCTTTATCCCTGCGTCATGGGAATTCCTGACCCCGATCGGCTGTTTTGCTGTGGGGTGGACAAGAACCGCTGCGCAGATAATTTCACTATGGACGGCGGAATACCATTTGCCCCTGCGCTGGCCTAGAAATCTAACATTAACTCCTCGACCCTCTCCTCAAGCGCTTCTTTCTCATCGTCACCAACTTTCACTTCCACCAGTACAGCCATATTGTCAACATCGATCTCGACGTCGACGTTATGCCCTAGTCAATCAAACCGGCCGTCGCCAACAACGGTAGGCAGCGCGATCGGGGCCGGTCTCGGTGGTGTGGTGCTAGCCATTCTCGCTTTATTTATCTTGCGAGAACGCCACTAGCGAAACAAAACCTATTCTCTACATATAGAGAGTGAAAAGAGGGCTTGGCAACTACAGCAGCTGAGCGGAAAGGCCGGTGCCGCCGAAAATGCTTATCATCTTTACCCAAGTCCGCATGAGATGCCTACGGACCGGTATCCGAGGGTAGAAGCTCCCACAATAGTTGACCCACAAGAAATATCGGGATAATCTTGTTCCTCGAAGATGTCAGCAGCGTGACATAATGCTGAACGGTGCAGATCACCATTGCCGCACCCAGGCTCAAATCTAGTCTAGGTCTAGGGTGCCTTATATATAGACCCATCTCCTGCATAGACTGATATACACGCGAGTTCGTTCGGCACTCGGCACTTTCCTTTTCTGTTTATATTATATTTGGGAAAAGGATTCAAGAATTCCTATGCTAATAAAACTCAATAAAAAGATGTATAGAATGTTTCAACCCATTTTCTGTTTTGGATCTGAGAAATGTGGCTGGCTTAACGATGGGCTGACTAGAGTGAGATATCGAAGCGGCATTAGGAATTTATAGCGCTCGCGTATTTATTCGGACTTTCAGGGTGGATAACTCACCCGGCAGGTTTTAGACTGGTAGATTAACCAGCATATGCCGCATGTACTACATGTGCACCAAGATTTGATGTACATCTCCGAGAGCATGATATAAAGTCATTCTGGTGGCTCTTCACTAGCTACTCATGATGCATTATGAATATCTCCGACCGTCAAAGTATTCCAGCTAGGTCTGTCAACATTGATTTCTTTAACCAAGGTTAGTCTATAGTTAGGTCTGTTCTTATTAGTGCCCTCAACCTTCGATGATTAATCGAAATTTTTAAAATACACCTTTACATCTAAACGTGGAACTAGGATATCTGGATTAAATGCCTTGAGGCGCAGATGCTCCAATGTTGTGTTTATTTTCATTGGGGTGTTCTTTATCGAATGTATATCGGTCCCAAATTAGAAGAGGAAAGAATACATTCTCCGATTGATGGTTTAGTATATCTCTATTCTATCAAACTACAGATCCTTCATCTTTGGCAAAGGATGTGATATTAATAGAGGTAACCGCGCTCTGGGATTCGGCTTCCCTTGCCATTTCTAGGCCCATGCCTTCAGTATTCGCTAAACCTGACGAGTCATTCGGCTCAGGCTTTGTGTTCTGAGCCAGAGGAGAAGACGTTCAAGCTGGTATAGAGTATACGTCGGTCTAACTGCAGCGAGAGTGTTTTAGACTTGACGAAGTGTCTTCCTTTTAGCATCAGTCTCAGGGTATGTCATGTCAGCTTCCGCTGTTGGTCGCAAGGAACCTTTACTTAATGGCCTACGGATTTCCAAGAGTCAATATTTTACTTTCTGTGCTGTGTGTGCAAAACGGACTGGAAGCGATACCTAAATTTGAATCCGCAAGCTCTACGAAAGCCAGCCCTTAACACGCCGGTTTTAAGCTAGAGGTCCTGACCAAGGGTCAGTGATGGCAATAGCTATAAAACAAAACCAGGCCCTCAACCATGCTCGTTATATAACCAGAGACAGTAATCCTAACTGCGCTATATATTTATATTTTAATTAAATACTTTACGCACGAGCCCCTATATATTTTATCTTTGCGTGAGAAATCTGGTCCTCACCTGAGAGGCTTTATCTCCATGTAAGATAAAGAGATTAGTGCAATGTCCGTAGCTCCACTATGACTTTGGTATAGCCTTTTTATAGGTAATTATATTATTGCATTTACGTAATATGATTACCAGGTGCGATCATAATTTAATTACTTATATTACTATATGGCCGAGTGTAATTGTGACTAACTAATTATTGCCATCGCTGTAAAGTATGTAGTCTTCCTTCCTATCAGCACTTAGTCGACACTCTTGGTGGAAGGAGCAAAATCAACCAAAGTGAAGAAAACGTTCTTTAAAAAAATCATCCAGCCGTAAAAGCAACGAGTGACGCGGCAACATCATGCAATTTAATATGTTTCACGCATAATCTAGCCTCCGTGCATCCCATCCAGGTCTCAAGTAGGTGCCATCAAATTTGACGTTTAGAGACGATTGTGTCACATAGTTCACATTCATGTCGAGGTCTACTGTTGCCCCTTCGTTTGTCTGAGCCCAAAGTGCTATGGCGACCAGATTCTCGCCACCGTAGTCTAACACCCCCGGTGGAACTGGGAATGTTGACACGGAGGTAATGTATGGGTAGAATCGCGCATACTGGTACCCATTGACATATAACAGCGCGCGGAAAGTCACCGCCCCGATCGGCAAGAATTTAAAGCTGAGAGAGACATCATGTCCGTCTGGCGCATCGAGCTGAACGGTAGTACGATAGAACTTGACACCTGCGCCGGTGAAGCCTTGGCTGGGAGAGTCGCTTGCCCAAGCTGAGTCGTCAAACCCGGGGAGATGCCAGCCTAGACGCTCGGCAGTGAGGCCTCCTTCATTGTAGATGGTACGGACAGGATCAAGGAAGGTGGAGGACGAACCGCCTGCGGTCCCCGCGACTTTCCAGGTGCTGAATGTGGATGACTTTCCGATGAGGGTAGCGTTGAGGATACCGCGAACATTGCGTGCTCCAGATGCCGATTCATCATGGCCACTGTTATCCTGAATGACGAGTAAGACGTTTGAACCCGTTGGATTAAGAGTGGCATTGGCGAAGGACAGCGTCTGGTTTCCCGTAGCGGATGAACCACTGCCAAAAAAAGAACTGATCAGTCCGCCATTGAGGTATGCTGACCACCCGTGGGCTATACCACCCTGGACGTTTAGGTAGACGCCGGTCGCGGCGCCGTTGAAGTAGCCACGCCAAAGATGGATGCCAGTGTGGAAGCCATATTCATCAATATAGAGATATGGAAGAGTGGCAGTCTTACTGCTGCTCGCTGTTGAAGTTTTATTGGCATTAACCCATGCTGGGTCGGAATCTGAGTAATTCGACCAACGTTCGGGAAGACTATCATGTACTTTCCAAGGGCCTAGCTTAGGAGCAGTGAAGCTTATTGGTCCAGAGATGTCTGCCTTGAGACTACCGTAAGATGTCTTATTGGTGTGTAAAATATTTCCGTTCCATGAAATTTGGTCAAGCTCCTTGGCCGCAAAAACCTCAATAGTGCTAGTCTGATTAGAATCGCCACAGAGCGTGATCGTGCTCGAACTAACTTCCGCCGAGCGGACGAGGTACGGACCTTGTACAAAAGCTTCTCAATTTCAGCAAAGATATACGCTTCGGTTGGCTCTTGGTTGGGTAATCTTACCAGTTTGGTCCACAGGGACGAGCGGATCACTAGTCAGTCCAGGAACGAAAAACGTGTAGGCAGCACTCCTGTCCAATAGGAGCACTCGAACGCCCTTATCAAACTGCAAGACTGACATTCCTTCCTGCTGTTGGAAAGTGACAATCAACCCGTTTCCGCTTGTGCAGAAGATGATATTTGAACAGCCGTTGCAAGCCGCGATGGAGCCTTGTTTTGCATGCTCGATGTAGAACTCTCCACTTTCTCCTGTAGGTACCCAAAGTACTAAGGTGGGTCTTCCATTGAAGACAGCATATGTGAGCACTTCTGCTGTGGAATATATTAAGGTTTCATTTCCAAAAGCGAAATCTGTAACTATGATTTTAGACTGATGGCCATTAAGGACAATACTTCCGTTCCGTTGTGGGATAGTATAGTTGCCTAATGAGGTACGAACTTTCAGCCTAAAGGATTCGTTAGTGCTGGATGTGGTTGTACTGTGAATTGTGACGTAGAACCCGGCGTTCGTGTCTGGATTTCTAAGTTCGGTCGCAGAGATAGCTGCGTTAGTCGAGTAAGAGGTGCTAGCTCCAATTCGATCAGCCTTTCGAAGGTCTTCAGCAATTCTTGTAAAGAGGGCGAGGTTCTTTATTTCATAGTATTTAGCGCCAATTGATCGGTCTTCGGATATAGGAGCGGTATAGTCGTAGCTAGTCGGAACGAATGGAACAGCTAGCCAGCCCCAGTTTGTCCCGCCATAGACCATATATAGACTCATCGCAGTAACCTTTTGAGCGATATTGTAGCGGTAGTAGAAGTTGACAAAATCTTGATTGGACTTCTCTGCGCAACCCCCCGGAGGCCCATCCCAGGGATTAACCGCGCCACCTTGAAATTCTGGTAAATAAGAAGGCTGGTTTGGCGAGACGGCTTGGAAGTGGTCGTAGTAGTTAATTACCGAGTATAAGGGGATCTGTATACTACAACTTCGGGGATTGCATGACCAACACGCAGGCTATTCCTTGTTCAGTATTGAAACTTCTAAGAGATTCGGAGGACGCTCACATAACTGTCAAGACCGTATATATCAACATCTCCACCAGCACTGACGGTATCGTAATCCTTCGACCAGGACTTACCACTCGTAGTTGGGCTGTTGTGAGTAAGAGGAATGTCAATACCATTTGACCGAGCATTAGCTTCTAGCAGCTTCATATAGGCAATGGCAGCGTTGTTTGGCGTTTTAGCTGATACACTTCTCCACTGGCCAGTGAATTCATTCTCAATCTGATAGAGAAGAGCAGTACCGTTCTGGGTGACTTGGAACGGATGCGTGATCCGGGCAACTGCATCCTGATAAGGCGTCCAGGCAGCGGTATATCTGGAATCATTATCACGTAGAGGACTATATGCGCCGGTAGTTAGCCAAAGAGGAAAACCCCCGGCACTCGTTTCGGCGTTGATGTAAGGTCCCGGGCGCGCGGTAACAAATATGCCAATGTCGCAGGCCAGTTCATACAGGCGCGTGAGATTGTGGCCGCCCGTGCCGAAATCCAGTGTGTCAATGGTCGGCGCATGATATCCCCAGTGTGAATAAAATGAAATGGAGTTCAGCCCCGCCGCTTTCATCTTCTGGAGGACGTCCTCCCACATTTCAGGTACAGGTAGCCGCCAAGGATGCATCTCTCCACCAAAAAGAAAGACCCTCTTCCCATTAACAATTAAGCTGTAGTGATCCCATTGGACCACACCTTCTTGCCCAGTACCTAGTATTGGCCATTCTGTCGCAGAAGTATTGGTTGTGTTTTGGGCGCACGTAGGTCCTATGGTGGAGAACAATGGTAGAAAATAAAGGGCTTGACGGGTCAATTTCATAACTAGTGCTGACATATTCTGATAGATGGAGCTCTGCTTAATCTGAAATTGGGATACATTGCATTTTAGTCGTTTATACTTCAAGAATAGGGGGGAGCGGAGCCCTAGACGTGGGTATTTCAAGTTAAGACACAATGTCGAGTATGGAGCGCCACGTCAATGTTTTAGGGAGTAAAAGATCTTGCATCGTACCTGCAGGCTAAATACTAGCTGTGGAGAAGAAGCTAAGAAAAGTGGAGCCTTCGGAGATGCTTGGTGCAATGTGCGAGTAAACCAATTCGGCAGAGACTGAGACATTGTATTTCCCCCGAAGTTCCATAACGGTCAAAGATTCTGCGTTCCATTCTTCTTAAACAGCTGTTATATTTTTCCGGGCGGCGTATCAATGCCCGATACTTTATTACGCGTGATGTGCTATTGAGGCTATAGGCCTTCTCCCCTGGGGTCTGGTCTAGCTTATATTAATAGTCTGTGCACGATAGAATTTCCTTGTTGAATTGACTCAGCGATCCACGCATTTCGTGTGAAGCAAACCCGAGCACCCACGTATGTGGTGGCACATAGTTGACGCTGTTAAGCTTGTGATATTCTACGCCTTTTTTATGCTCGCACGCTCCGCTACCATATTTGAGCAGCAGGCCGTGGAGTGGGGCAGTTAAGACAAGGACCCAAATAACGCATGCACGAGCTATATAATAAGGGAGCTAGCCATGAGGATAGCGAACACTCATAACTTAAACTAACTGGTCCCGAACGCTTGTAGCGTTTAACTGGCTACTTTCTACTTCATGTTACGTCGGTCTTCTAGATCTCGCTGAAAGATAATGGCAAGTAAGCCTATTTCTCAGCCAAGCTCCATGATCAACCAGTGCACGCACCAAAGTAGACAATATGTGCAGTTCGACACGTAACCCGCGTGTCGTGGAAATTCTTTGGACACTGAGGTGTCTATGACGAAGCGTTTATCTGTTGGGCGTTGGTACACGGCTCGCGATATTTGATGACCCGCAATCGCATTACATCTATGGCTTTGCCTTCCCGGCCTTTAAAGCGGCCAGGGAGCTCAAAGTGTGCGCTACCACCTTAAACACCATCTCTTTATCGAAGTCGTCAGCCCGGTAGCCGTTAGCTTTGGCTAGGAAGGAGTCATCTCCCTTATGCGTTACGTTCAAATACTCCTCGAATGCCCTCGACATGCGCATAACTTGCTCCAGATGCTTTTTTTCTAATCTGACTTTGGCACCGGTGCCCTGGGCGTCGAATTCTGCTTGTGTAACTGCTGTTTGAAAGCCTATACCGACTACTTTAGCATTATCCGAGAGTGCGTTGATGATAATATGCACTGTTATGTACTTACCATTTCGAATTTCGCGGCCATTCCAGTTGAGGTTGACCACCTCAGGGTCATGCTTCACATAGCTTTCAACATTCCAGGCGATCTCGAAGTCGCCCCCACGCTCACTCATCAACTTATCGAAAGTGTTGTCCCAGATTTTCTCTCTCATATTCGAATCGAAAGCTTTGTAGTAAACGGAGACATGAATGCGCGATTTGAGTGCCTCATCGAACAACCCCACACGATTAGTAGTGATGAATAGAGTCCCCTGGTAATATTCGAGAGCACGCAGAAATACTGAGACGACACTATTACGCTCCAGGTCATTCCTACCTCTGCGTTCTAGATATATGTCTGCCTCATCAAGAAGCAAGATCGCCCTCCATCTTTCTGATAGCTCAAAGAACTCTCGGAGGTTGTCTTCCACATCACTTGCCGTAATACCTACGTCACAGGCGGTAATCGTGAGTAGAGGACGTCCGGTAAACTCCGCCACACATTCTATATGTGAATTTTAAACTTTGCGACGCCTATCCTGATATAGCTTTACTTACCTGCAGTCAGCGTTTTGCCAACGCCTGGCGATCCATGTAGAAAAAAGATTCTCCCTTCCCCTTTACCGGAAACGATGTCTTTGGTTCGTGCTGCCGCCGGGTTTTCTAGGGTAGTATACTCGCGGCAAATTGCCTGAATCATGCGTTTCTTGTTATCATCTACGACAAGACGGTCCATAACCTTGGGATCAAATCGAGGCTCTAGCACGTTGTTGATATCGAGCACACCCTTCCGTAGAGTTAGTCAAAATACTACAGAGCCAATGCAATAATATAAAAGCAGGGCTATTTACGGTACTCTCGTTCCTTAAGAATATATCCGTAGACCAGGCGAGGACAGAGCATGTACTGTTCGTCGCTGAGGCGGTCTTGAGTTTTCATTTTTATCCAATCCCAGCCGTCGTGGACTGGTCTATAGTTCTTCACGCTTTTTTCTTGGGCCTCTTCACATGCGTCACAGTAACAAGTCATCCTACCCGTGGCGTCGGGTAATACGAGCCCAACAAGTGGGACATGGGACCCTTCCGACTGTTTGGCCCAAGGGGATGAGGAGTAGTCTATTACGATGCGCGACCGATCATACTTGCGAACAGTCAGCCTAGGATGCTTTAGCTAGTTAGGTTAGGGATCTCACTTTTCTCTTCTCTCCTTGGACTGTGCTCCCTATATATTCCCGGTAGGTCGCTTCTTTGACTGTTTGGAAGAACTTCTTGCCCCTTTCGATGAATTTTTGCTTCATGCTATCATGGTCAGGATGAAAACGCGCTGGAAAAATCCTCAGTTTAGTAACCTGCACCTCTCCATCGAAAGGTTCCATTGTTATCGTATGAGCAGCTCGGCCGAAATAGGTTCCGTTACAGTCCACGTTGAACAGCGATACAGTATATAGCCTTGCGACCCCCTCGAGAGGCCCTCCAGTAATAGTTCGTATAATGTATGGCTCTAGCGCGTCGTCTCTGTCAACGGAGGCGAGATCGCCGGGTCTTAGTAATAGCCATAAATTCTTGAACGTGGCCATAGGCGGAATATTTTTCCATCTAGCCTTCTCAATCCACAAACCACGCCCTAGTCGCTCTTGGTCGTCTAGAAATTTGAGCAGGAAGTCGACGTGTTTATCACATTCTTCCTTATACTCAGCGCTATGGGTCTCCGGATGGTTATTCTTGAAGTTTCTCAATTCATCTTCGTGACTATATATGAGCTTATAGGGTTGCACAAGCTGTACCTTATTGCCATCAAGGTTCTCGTCGGTATATCGTACTATCGATCGAAGGACATTGATTAGCATTGTTGAGTGTATATTGACACACACAACCTCAATGTCCGAGGATTCGTATCTCACTATATGGTACTCTAAGATCGGAACTGGTGCGTTTCCCTGTTCGAGTTGGGGCCCGTCAAATCGCTGGATGCTTACAGTTTTGCCATCGAGATCCCGTGTTTCAATAGCGTAACCAAGCTTGACCACATATGTTGTGGGCTTGCTAGGAAAAATGTCGCCTGGCTGCACAGTAGCTCGATGCGCAGTGGGATTATCGGTCAAACCACCAAGTGGCGGTAGTGGCGGTGGCGGTGGTAAGTCTAATCCTAATGCTGGGTTTGCGCTAAGTACCTGAAGCTGCTCGTTTACCACTTGCGGAGTAGACATGTGGTAGAATTTAGTTGGAGGTGCACTAGTCGTAGTGACGGGGTGCAAGTTTTGCACCAAGAGAGGTTTAGCAATTGGGACTGTGCTATCATCTGGGGCGGTGTTATTTTGGCCACTCATTTCGGATTTCTCCTTTGGATAGTTAGAGATACGTTCGACTAAATTTTCACCGCTTGTTCCTGCCATTGTGCCTCCGTTATCACTCGAAATGCTTGGGGCTGAGGTCCCATCTTCTCGCGGACCGAATTGCTCATTCTAATTATCCGAAGTATATCTTGATGTGTCTGAGACGACTCCTTCATTCGGTGGGCTTGCTGGTTCTTGAACCTCTACAGGGGGTGATGGGTAGAGTGCTTCGACTGGACCGGGGTAAGTAAATATCGCAGACATTATTTCTATGTGCGCTAGTCCTCCGTGCAAAATCGGAAAGCCGGGCTAGATAGGCACGAAACCCAAATTTTACGTTGAGAAATATGGAGAAAGTTATCAATATGAATTGAGGAATGTTGGAGAACGTTGGGCAGCGTTGAGGAGCGTTGGGGAGAATGAGGCTGTGATGTATTTGATATAGAAAATTAGTGGCAGTAGGAATGATGAAAAATTTGAGATTTAAGCCGGTAAAGCAACCCCTCTATCCCTAAAAATACCATATGAGCTATTGATATTTCAGAGTTAGGAGAGAACACGTGACCAGGCTAACACAATCTGAAGAGGATAAAACAGCTGGCTGTGGGGGTAATGAGTTGATTGGCCTTAAGCGGGAACTCCTAATTAAGCTGGCGGTTATGCCGGCGGTTGGGCCCACCAGGGGGCATTTCCATGAAGCAAATAATGAATGCGGACGCAGAACGGCCCCTAAGCTCCGGCCCCTAAGCTCCGGCCCCCAAGCTTCGGCCCCCAAGCTTCGGCCCCCAAGCTTCGCCCCCCCCCCAAA
>KV748453.1:0-16027 GCA_001692915.1 Glonium stellatum | reverse complement strand
GGGGGGGGGGGTTGGGGAGGACGTACATTTCCTCGGTGTTTCTTATACTGGACACTAGGTTCTCGGCTGCTTGGACGATTTCATCTGCGACTTTGTGGTAGCTCTCCAAGAGCATTTCTACATCGGTATGATCATGCTCGTCTCGTATCTTCCCCTGGGCCTTCTCGGACAGATACATGGCTGAGAGATCGTCGTCGGCTTCCAGCAGCTCCGTCAAAGCGTCCCGCACTAATCGTGCTTTCTGCTCGAATGTACCCAGCTTTTTGGAGT
Organism: Glonium stellatum; assembly: GCA_001692915.1. NCBI lineage: Eukaryota > Fungi > Ascomycota > Dothideomycetes > Gloniales > Gloniaceae > Glonium > Glonium stellatum. Next base: position 15,757 of record KV748453.1, on the reverse strand, counting down.
AGATAAGGAGATACCGCAGCTTGTCGCGGTCAATGTCCTCTTCCAGTTCGCGCAGCACCCGCACGACAGGCTCGCTCACTCCTTCAAACTCGCTCTCAAGCCCCAGTGTCACGCTGATAAGAACTGCTTCCAGTGCACGGAATTCATATGCCAGGGTGCCATTTGCCGGGGACTCCTTTTGACGCAGCCTGCCTTCAAGGTCATACATGAAGACAGACTGCGAGTACGAGTCTGTCGTGCCATAAGCATCGAACACAAGCACGCGATTATGTTTGATGAGCACGCGAAGATGCAGGAGGTTGATGAGTATTGCGGAGGGTCGCACGAGGATGTGTGGGAGGAGAGACGAGTCGATCTTGCGCAGATCGCGGGGGAGGAGGCCATACTACAAGCACCAGAACATCGATTAGCACAATCTGTGTTGAGTCTCCTCCCTATACAGGGGCCATATACAATTTATCTCCATTTCCAGATTCGGTTGCATGTGGCTACGGCAGAGCATCTTACCTTGGCAATCAGCTCGCTCTTCTTGAACTCCCCATTGATAAGCGTGACATTCCCATGCTCGTCGAATTCCGTGCACCTAAGCTTCAACTCATTGGTCGGTCGCGACACTCGTCCCAGACCCCCGTTATCATCCAGAAAGCTCGCCAGAGGTGGCAGGTCGCTCCGCGCCCGATGTACAACGGGTTTCTCTTTCTTGAGACCCCACAAATTCCACCCGTTTTTCTGGGCGCCGCTGGTAAATTGTCGACGAGGGTGCGGAAACAGCAGGTGGTGCGGCGTTTCATGTTTCGGACTCCGTGGGAAATTTCTCCCGTCCAGGCACGAACTTCGTATCGGCGATGTGAACGACTTCGAGTAGGGCCATTGCGGACTCGCAACCACAGGGCTTGCTTCTCGTGCAGAAGACGAAACAGACGTGCGATGTAGAGTGCTGCTCGTGGGACTTAGGCGGCAGCTCTGGCTGTAAGAAGCTCGGCGGCAGAGTACTGGTGCATTGGAGGCTAGAAACGAAGCGGAATGGACATCGGTTTGCGCTTTCAGGAACCTCAGTAGTGCGGGCGATGGGGCGGCAAGACTATGAAGCGATACTGGCTTCATAACTCTCCATGCGCGGTCGTGAAGTCGAGATGCGATCCATTCGGTCGTCGAGGGTTGGCTTCAAGTTTAGAGGCATGAGAACACCGCGATTTTTCTTGGGTTGACGTCTTGTCACGTGAAGCCATGATTGGTGAAAAGGCTATGATCATCGATGGATCATCGCCTCTTCGAATAAAGTACGTGTTAGCGCATTCATTTTCATATAGATGCATGGCTTATGATCAGAAATAATGAAATATATTCAGCGTAAATATGTTGCCGACAGCGATTGGGTATCATAAAGCTCTCCATTTAAACAACCAATTCGCCGTCCATACCAATCCCAGTTCCGATTTGCCCTAAGAAATATAACAAAAGAGGAGTGTTCTGGGTATACAACAGCTAAATTTATAGCAACGAATGGCTTAGTTCATCTGATTCATAAAAACATCCAAAGAAAAGTTAAGCTCGCAAGAGCAACTCGACGGCCCGATCAACGCGGAGCCCATCCCCCATGTCAGTCATACGTAGTGCTTGCCGAGCCTGATCGGCGGTAAACCCCATCTCGACAATTCTGTAAATTGCTTTGTCTGCAGTGTTTTCTGCAGCATCGCTTTGGAAGATATCCCGTTGTAGTGGGTGTTGAAGGAAAGCTGGATGTTCTTCGATTGGTGGTGACGGGAGTACAGGCATGGCCACAGTGCGGTTTTTGGCAACGGGAATTGGTGGAAGTGCAATCGTAGGAGGTGGATACCTCATAGGTGGTATAGGTGGAGCGTGCTTACCAGGCTTTGTCGTTGTGAGAGTACGGATAACACCTTCCCACTCGCTCATAGGTCGCTCCTGGCTCATGCGGACTTCCTTATATTCACGATTTTTCTTCCTCTCCCTGATCTCTGTGATGTGGTTTTGGATCCGTTGCTTCGACATCTGTCTCATGACCTCCCTCTGCGAGCTAGAAGCGAAGGACGATGCGATCTTCTCCTCATAAACACGTGACACAGCCTCTTTAAGGAAGGTCTTGCGCGAACCACCATGCTCAGGCACTTTCCATTTCATCCAGCCATTTTCAGCTGCCACTCGGAAGGCGGAGGTATCAGGACTCTTGGAAGAAGCTGCTAGGTCAAGAATGGTGGAAAGGCCAAGGGTGAGAAGGTAATGATACCATTCATCTGTGACGAAAATTAGCTTTTCATCTAAGCCGTTTGATGATGTCAAGTTAAGCTTACCAAGCAGGACCTCTTCACCATCAATGTCCCCCCCGAGGATATTAGTATGCTCATAAAGCCCATGCTGACGCGCCTGTTCTATTCTGCCCTCAAATCCTTGAAGTAACACACCCAAACATGTCCATAGCTCTGTCATATCATATAACTGCTCGGCTGACAATCCATTTTCATTGCCTTTCGCAAAGCAATCGGGTGCGCTCGCAAAGGCACCGGTGATATCAAAAGAGTCTGTAGTCAAAATTGTGGATCTGCAGGCCTTTTGGTGAACCAGTGCTCCTCCTTTTAACCAATCCATCTGCGCAACAATATCGTCCTCTCGTCCCTTCCCACAGCCAAAGATCTTACAGAATGTCCAGATACGCCAGAAAGCGTCATCAACCCTGGAAGATTCCACCTGGTCATCACTGGAAAGCGCTGCCGCCGTTTCCGGTCGCAGGAACGACTGGCATTGATCAATGATCAATGACTTAAGAGCAGCGATGATATACATATCCCGCATGTAGTGTTGGAGATAGGTAGTCGGAGTATAGTCGCGATTTGGGCGTGCAGTATCAGGTTCTTTGTCATTATACCCGGGAGGACAGATCTCTCGATGCTCCCAAGCGGGTGGAGACATTTTCTTCAGTGCACCCCGCATCAAGCTAAGTTCGTGGCGCTTGAAAACTCGGTAGAAACCCTTATTAACCACGGCGGTTGCAAATAAATCATCAAGAGACTCAAGACTTTGCAGGATACTCAATATCACACCTTCAGCAACCTGAGGTGAAATGTTGCGTCCAGCAAGACTCCCGGGCTCCGGGAGAGGAGAGAGAGTGAAATCGTCTGACATCCGCCTCTCCATAGGTGGGATAGTTATAGTTAGCATCTTTGCTTTCCCCTTATCGCTCTTCGAACTAGTTCTGACGGCTGGAAGAGAACCTCTCCTTGAATTTCTTCTTTGGAGTGCAGATGTAATATGAATGGAAGGTAATCGAGAATGCCGAGAATTATCAGAAACGCACGACTTTCTTTTGCTAGACTTCCTTGGAAGAGCTGGAGGGGGCCCATAAGCATTGTCTCTCTGAGGATGAGCCTTGGAAACAACCTCATCCCATTTAAAGGGATTATCTTCCGTGATGGATGTAAGAAGCTGCTGCTCGAGGTCATTCTCGGCTTCACTAAGAGTTGGGCTTGAATCAGACGCAGTGGAACGGCTGTTCATGGCGAAGTCTCTACGAGAAATAGAATGGTCTAGCGTATCGAGGCGGGTGATAGATTTGTGGCCCTTTTTGGTAACACTACGCGAGGAGCTTCGCCTTCTGGTCAGCGATGAGCGACGGGATTGCGTGGGGAGTGGAGTCGCCGGAAGCTCCGCTATTTCCAGAACGTTGTACTGAGAGAATTTATCAGATGGTTGCTGGAGTATTTCCAAATGACGCCCTCGGGGAGGCTGGGGTAATGGAGCTTGCAAGCGCATTTCCACGTCTTTAGCCTTAGGGCCTGAGGAGATTTCGAGCTGTCTATTGTCGCCGAATACACCCGCCTCAACCGGTGATGAAACGAAGAAAGAGGTGCTTCCTGGCCGTGAAATAAAGAATTCCGGGCTATCTGCTCGCGAATGCAAGCTGCTCGGTTTGGGCTCTTTTGGTCTAAGCTCTAAATCTCCTTCAATGCTCGTCATCGACGACCGTTTACTATAGTTAGATGAATGAGTGTCATCCTCTCCCTGAGAATCTTCGGATGAGCTCGACACCGAAGGCATAGCTTTGTGTATCGAATTAGGCCGGTCTGGTTCTTGCTCAATTCTATCTAATTTCTTCGACGATAATATGAAGGGCCGGACAGGCTTCGGCATCAGGGTGCTGATAGGAGACACCGCTGAATTGCGAGCCTTCGTATTGCTCGACCCGGAAGGCGGCGACACTTCCTGGCTGGATGCAGTATCAGGAGCAGCCGTCTTAGCTGAACAGCCATGTCCGAAGAATGGGAAAGACGGGAATGGCCGATTACGTTGATCGTTTGGAATGATAACCTGTATCCTCGGTCTCCTGTTCTTCTTGGTGGTGGAGGTTGGGGGCTGGGCTAGTGTGGAGTCGAGTTCAACAAAATCATCGGTGGCGTTGGGGTCGAGAGGGATTGGTGGCTCGGAATCCCACTGCACCCTTCCATCCTTCCATACACCAATGGTGTTGTCTGCATCAGGACTGTTTTTCGGGCTGCATCTTTCCCTTCGATTCCGTGTCGGAGAAAACCTGGAAGCTCGAACACTGTAGGTGCGCGACCAATGAGGAACATTCTGGGGTAAGACAGGAAATGTGTGATTGTCCGAAGGCAGTGAGGTCCGTCCAATCGCATTAAGAATCTCCTCGTTAGGTGATGTGGCCATCTCTCGCTCTAGGCTCGAGAGGGGAGCCGGAGTGGGGTCTTCGGCCTTTGGGACAGCCCGGAGAATTGTTCCTCGTCTAACTTCAGCCTTGTTCTTTGCTGATTTCCATCGCTTCGACCCCGCGGTGGAGGATGGTGTATATCGCATATTCATTGAGCCGACCCGTGATACTGGAGTATCGGTTCCACGACGACTGAATATTGAAATGCTGCGACGCTTGATGACTGAATGATTGCGAGAGAAGGTGTCGGGGAGAACAGCATCCATGGGAGCAGATTCGGAAGCCATGGCTGGTAATAATAAAGGAGAAAGGAATAGGCAAGAAGTTCAAAATAGAAAGATGACAGAAAAGCTGTATGAGAAGAAGGATGAGAAGAGCGAGAAGGATAGTTAGGTGGCTCGAGTTCCCTTACAGCATACAGTCTGAGGCGGAGGAGTGGAGGCAGACTCGAGAGGCGACGTACCCTCCAATGTACCTACAGTGAATAATATACAGCATGATCTGGCAAAATCAAGAGCAAGAAGCAAGCGGAGGTAGCGGAGGATATGGTGGAGATGATATCTTCGGAGTCCCGTCTGCGCCCCTCCCAGAATCTAGTAGGCCAGTCTGATGGAGGCAGCCATCTTGGGCTGATTCCGTGCAATGCACCTACCAGGACCCCCGACACCATGGGCCAGCTCGCGGGGTCCGAGGCCATGCGTCAGAACGCGGACGCCGCAGATCTGGCTGCAAGTAACAAGGTAGGCAGGCGAGGTGCAGACTCCAGTTGGGGGTTGTGATTGGGTGCGAGAAGGCTGTGTCGCAAAAATAGAAGTGCTGGGTCGCGGCTGATGGCGCAGCACGACCAGAAAAGCACACCCACCAGTGGCTTCGTTCGTCCAGCGACCGAAGACGTACACACTGCACAGTCAGCCCCAGCAGGGCCTCTATTCTTGAAGCCGGCCAACCGCAGGCCCTGCCTCGCGTGAGTTTTTGTTTCAATAAACAGCGTACAGCCAGGAGCCGATGTATGATGGCCCGGGCTCGCCATCAGCGGATTCCGGCCTTCTGTTTTGGTCGGAGGATCCGTCACCTTATGCTTCGTCTCACCGTTACTCATAGTACGAGTGCAATCTATCTGCTTCACCTCGTCGAGGAGTATAATGCGGGTGTGAGCGCGTCCGTCGTAACTCTGCGGCCGCATTGTTTTTGCTGCCATGAGGTACGGTGGAACAGGCAGCACACGATCAGGCTGGCTTTAACAGCCAAGGGCCTGGCGTGCCTAGCTAGTCCACGTCGTTCGCTCTCCGACCAGGGAAGGGCCAGATCGCAAGAGTCGCGAGCCGTGTGCCCTGATGGTCTGTAACCATTGAGGAGATTAGAAGCAAGACATTTATTGCAAATACAAAAGTAACTGCAGATGCATCAATATTTGGAAGCTTGGGGCGGCATCGCCATGATGACAGAAGCGGCTGGTGCTAACCTAAGGGCACCGCGGCCTCGCTCTCATTTATCCAGTCGCCGGTCCTGCATCTTGTCTTGCAATAAATTGGCCTTTTCACTCTGCAGTCATGGCGATCAAATGGCTGTCGGTATGCCAGCTGATGGCACTGCCGTGTTATCAATCCCAAGCCGCAGGCCTCACAAAATCAAGTCTAGCCTCTCTGAATGCTATATGGGGAAAACATCGCGATTAGCGGCTCGTTGGCCAGCATGCGTGTGCCTGAGGGCGTGCCGGGTGCAGCCGCTGCCGGGCTTGCTGTCTGTCCCTGTCACGCCTGTCAACGTTACTCTTCCGCTCGCTCCCGCTGTCCTCGTCCTCGCTGCACTACAGCAAACCGCAACAACCAAACCCCCACTGCCACCGCGAGGCTTAGATAGCATTGCCCCGCGCAGAAATGGTATCACGCGGTGGTAATCGACTAACTCGAAAATAGAGAGCGCTTCACTCATCCGGCTTGTCTCCGTGCTAGCCGTCTCGGTTGCTCGGAGCATGGTGAGTCGCCGAGTTCGTCATACCTCCCTCACGCTTCATACCTACGCCTGCCCTGGATGCACGCTCCTGTTCACTACTGTGATGCTTTATGCCGTCTTCCACGCGTTGCGCAGGGTGCCCGAGTCTATCCATGCCCTATCTCCTTATCTTTCTGCCGCCTCAGTGGCCCAGGCCGGTGTCTGTACCTCAATACGGCAATGGCAGCTGCAGGGGCACCGCATGGTATGGATTTCTCTCCACCACGAGGCGTTATCCATCAAGACTAGCTCCCGAGATTTCATATACAAGTCTGCCTTACCCGCACCTGACCCTTTATCCTCCCTTCCCCGCCCAACACCAGACTCCTGTCACCATGGCCCAGATCCTCGTTCATCCCCGTTCCCCCTCGCCCATCCTCGTCAGTCCCTATTCCAAGACTTTGGCGCCTGGGTAACCATCCATAACCACACTCAGCAGTTCTGCTCACCGCATTGGCTGGCGCAGAACCTATCCCCAAGACCACGTTTCGCCCAAATTATTCCAGGGGTCTTGGATAAATATTACGCTTCCCAAGAAGCCGGATAGTTGCATCGCACCACCCACCATAAGCTTGGCATAGGTTCGAACCCGCAACCCACCGTGCCCCCACCAAGGGCTCTATACCTACTCCGACCCCATGCGGTTCTGTCGGCGACAGAGCTGTCCTTAACTCCCGAACACCGTTCATCGCGTCTTTCAGAGGTCATTTGGTGAGTTTCGGTTCCCCAGATCCTTTTTGTCCCACTGTGCTGTACAATGGCCTTGATTCCGTTAGGCGCTAGACCAACATTCTTAAATTTCCGGCCAATATAATTTTCATTAATTTTCTATATTCAGCTTCTGAGGTCTAAATAATTCTCTTCTTCCTATCTCACCTTACAAAGCCTCCTCAAAGCCCACAAAAGGGAGGGCTGCTCGGCCCCGTGTTTTAGGGCCCCCAAATAATCTCAGCTGCGCATTCCAAGCATGGCTTCAAGGTGGCCTAGTCTGCCAGCCTCCGACGTGCGGCTTACCAAATTCGTCTCCATGTAGGATTTTGCCAGCCCATGTCTTGCGTTAGGGCTAGTTCTTTGTACACGTACGCCGCATTTTGTACACTTTTCAAACGTCGATAGGTGCTAAGCAGCGTTGGACCAACTTGACGTAGACCCATGCTAATTCACGAGGGCCGGGCTTTAGGGTTTACAGTATGCATCTTCATTCTAATTCAATGCTTGAACTAGCTGTGATTCTATTAGCTTCAAGAACCGCGTACTTAAAGCAAATCCGCTGTCAATAAAATCCACAGCGTTTCAGCGCATTCATACGGTTCCTTCTCCATGCTGTTAGCTCATGTCCGGGCACAGTACACGGCTTCAACAACATTGCCGTCAAAGTCATTGTTCAAAAGGTGGCCTAGGGCTAGTCACGCTCTGCTTCACAATCACCTTATCGATCCCGAACCCCGCAAGTTTAAATTGTGCGAGAGCAAGCTGTGAAGAGGTTCAGACCCAAGGAATAGGATGCGACACGCGTTGACCATCTATCAAGGAAGTTGAAGCAGCAAATGCCAATGCTTACGAGGTCAAAGCGTGTCTGCTCCTTCGACACCTTGTCTATTTCATGCTTTGACTACTTCGGATCGAATCTCTAAGACAGGGCTTGACTCACTTTCCCCAGTTTATGTACTCCACTGGTCGATTAGACCAACGCTTTGGCTGCCGTACCACCTATCAGCCCCTCGACAGCGCTCCAATGGGGGCAATAGAAGGGTTTTCTAAGCATCACAACTTCGGAGATCCGAGACAATGCTACAGATGCAATTTTCAATTCGCAATTCGCATTGCAGTGTAACTCTAACAGGCCAAATACATAGTGTTTTTCTGTTTCAGCTTTGTGCAACCCCCTATTCTAACCAACGCCATGGGGAATAAAGGAGAAAACCGCCTTCATAGTTGCATCTACATAGAAATTTCCTAAACCATGTCTCATCAATGTATACCACCCAGTAGTACCAAGTCAACCCGCCCCACATCTCCAAATAATCAAAGGCCATCATGATCATTCAGATTATGCAAGCTAATATCCTGGCTGGACCTGACTCTGACCTGCTCCCCGCTCTGCGAGTGCTCCTCCCAATCCGCCGGCCTCGGCGCCCTCGCCACGACATTGCCAGTGCCGTTGGGCTGCCCGACCCGATTCCTCATCCACCTGTCCTCGCTGTCCGCGGGGATGACGTTGCCGTGCCTGTCGACCTCAACGCCCTTCGCCGCCATGCGCACCTCGTACTCGCCCGCAACGCCATGCATAACGGCCTCGCGCGCGCTCTCGACGACCTTCAGCTTGCGGCTCTCGCCGCGCACGCGCTCCAGATGCTCGAAGTACGAGTCGTCAACCGGCGTGACGTACTTGCCGCAGAAGACGCCGACCTCAAACTTCTGGCTCGCCGGGTCGCGGGGGGAGAGGGCGGCGCAGGCGGCCTCAAGGTCGGGCAGGGTCTGGTAGATGACGTCGTCGGCGCCGATGATTTTGGCAATGGCGTTCGAGTCTCTGTGGTGGGCGATGAGCTCGGACGAGGAGGCCAGGTCGATGCCGTAGATGTGCGCGTTGGTGATGGGCGGCGCGCACGATGAGAAGTAAACTTTCTTCGCACCGGCCTCGCGCGCCATCAGCACGATCTCTCGCGACGTCGTCCCCCGCACGATGCTGTCATCTACTAGTAGCACGTTCTTGCCCTCGAATTTTTTGCGCATGGCATTCAGCTTGGCCCGCACGCCCTTCTGCCGCAGCTTCTGCGAGGGCATGATGAAGGTGCGGAAGATGTACCGGTTCTTCACGAACCCTTGGCAGTACGGCTTGGCGAGGCTTTCGGCCACGCAAAGCGCCGACGTAATGCTCGTTTCAGGGATGGGCATGACGACGTCGATGGAGGCGAGGGTAGCGGGGCCCAATTGCCTTCGAATTGTCTCGGCAAGCTTAAAGCCCATGTTGCGACGCGATTCGTCGACGTCTATGCCATCGATAACTGTGTCTGGGCGTGCGAAGTACACGTACTCAAAGATGTCAGGCGTATAACCGAGCTGCGGGTGTACCTGGCGGAAAACGGGAGGTTTTCCCTTTTCGATTATAACTGCTTGACCAGGCAGGATGTCGACGAAGTCCTTGTAGCCACATTGGACAAGCGCGACTGATTCGGACGCCATCATGTAGTCGGTTCCTGAACCGCTATCCGACGGTTTTGAGCCCAGAACCATCGGACGAATGCCATATGCATCACGGAAGCCGATGAGTCCATAGCCTGCAGCATATATTAGTATCGAAGGATGGGGAATACTATTCGTTTAGATGGCGCTCTATACCTGCAAGCATGGCAGTGCACGCCCAACCGCCCACACAACGCTTATACATTCGTTCCAAGGCCGCGAAGCAGTCATTAGCGTTGACACGCGCCTTACCCGTCTCGTTTAGTTCGTTTGCGAAGATGTTTAGCATCAATTCGCTGTCACTCTCAGTGTTTATATGCCTATGGGCTTCCTGATCAAGGAATCGCTTTAGATCTGGCGCGTTGATCAAATTTCCGTTATGCGTTAAGCATATCCCATATGGGCTGTTCACGTAGAATGGCTGTGCCTCAGAGTTTGCGCTGCTGCCAGCTGTGGGATATCGAAGATGTCCCAAGCCCATGAAGCCGGGGAGATCGGCGACGCGGGATCCATCATGGAAAACCTTGGAAGCCATTCCATTCCCTTTGCATTGGTAGAATCGGCCTCCTGAACCGCAGGTAGCAATGCCACATGCGTCCTGGCCACGGTGCTGCAGCAGGTATAGCGCATCGTGTATTTCAACGGCGGCAGAGGTGGAAGTGGGATCGGCGTGGATAACGGCGATGATTCCGCACATGATGAGGGCAGCGGGGTATGTACCGGGACCGACTGGTGTTTTTGCAAGTTAGCAAAGAGGCCTATATATTATAGCGTCCAAATTAAGGTTTGCAAAGACAGAATGTGGTCAGGTCGTGTGCTTCTTCGCATGCTTGTTCTCAATAGTCTAACATCTTTTTTTTTACACTAGTTCATCATGATGTAGCCTGTAAAGGAAGATCAGAGATGGAAATGGTCATCCCACTCACCGGGTTCAAGATGATATCAAGGAAGCGTCCAGTTTATTCGTGGGCGGGCAGACGAGCAATTGCGGTGAAGGATTGCAGGGTTCCACTCCACTCAAACGGCAGGCGCGGAGATCATGGTGATGATGAAGAGATTTAAAGAATTGCGTCAGATGGTCGCTGGGGCAATAAGCCCAAATAGACAGTGTCGAGTAGGGCGCCATTGTAGGAAGAGGTTTCTTCCTGCACACTATTTGTCCCTGCTGATAGAGAAAAAAATTGGCCGAGGAATTTGCCCGCTCGCTTGCGTAGCGGCCAACGCTAGCCTTTATCCGATTGGTCTCTACAACCTCAACCTACCTCTAGACGTCCATACATAGAAATCAAGGCGACTATCGCTACACTCCTCCTACGCAAATCCTACTCTGCCACCGGAATATGTGTCTGATGGCCCTCCTCGAGAGGGGAATAGGTCATTTCTGCGACGGCTTGGAAGAATTTGCCGCAATGGCTCCCTAGCGGTCCTCAATGCCGACACCCTCCCTGGGCTTCTCTACGCGCTCGAATATTCTCTATATGTTCATTTCATGCTACTCGAGAGGCAGCTTGTAATTTCATAAAGCGTTTTGTCTTCCATAGCTTCATTCGGGATCCGTGATCCTCAAGTTCGACCCAACTGCAATCGTTTTAGTCGTTCGCTGGGTCACTTCCTACTTCGTCTCATTACGCCTTCTCGGCCTTCTCTAATACTTATATGTAGCGCTTTATTATCTTGATCCTCTCCTTGAAGCGTCTTATCTCTACATGTCTGCCATAAGTCGTAATATGAGTCTTTCAAACACAAGCGTCGCGTCATCTATTTGTCCTCAGGGTTCTCAATCTATCCTTCATCGGGGTTTTAATCCTCCCTTTAAATAGACTTCTTCGTCCCTTTGTGATATTACATTTATATAGTACCCTCTAAGACTGAGATCCCAGCACGCCTAAGCAATAAAGACGACAAAATCACTACTACGTCAGCTAATCTCCAAACTTGAAGTGAAGGAACTGAATTAAAATGACTTAGATGAGCACTGGCAGAGTAAGTGAAGTGAAATCTACTTTTGCGCCTGAAGTTTACTTCATCTCTCTCCCATTTCGCCTCTGCTTTCAACTTTCAACCCACTCTCTCGTCACCTCACCGCACAACTTTCATCCTGAAAACAGTACTATTTTACTTAGTCTATATTTTGGAGCCTTAGACAGGATCTCCAGAACGAAACAAAATACAACTATTCGCTACCTCGCTTGAGCAAGTTCCCCTCCGTCTTCCGGCGCCTCACAACTCTACGCGCAGTCTCGAATCTTCCAAACCATGCCACCGGATGATGATACCATATCCATATCTGACGATGAGGATGCTATTTACATATCAGATGATGAGGATGGATTCCAGACTCAACGTGAGTTACGGCCATCCTTGTGTTAACTTTTCATGCCCGCTATCAACAACGAAACAAAACATAAAGATGACGATCTCCACCTCCCTTCCAAGGGGTAGAATTTACCCAAGCGCAAGCTAGGAATCCCCAAAAAGCGAGATTTGCATATTTTAAGCACCTTTGTTTCACGCCATCATCAAATTTCTTCGCGCTTGGCCCAATATTTAGCTCATTCTATATTTTGCACGCACTAGAACACACTAAACCCATTCAACGACCTAATCTATTTCCAATCACTGTGGCGAGGAAGCTAGATCTCCAGCTCTAACATTTTGCTAGTGAGCCTTGAGCCCCTCTCCATCCACGACACAATTGTTTTATCCGACGACGAAGACAACGAGCTCGGGTATAGAAGTGACGTAGAAGAGCTGACTAAAGAGTGTTACAATGATCGTATTTTACGTGCTAAAATTAGTGGATCTCCACCTACTGTGACCGGTCAACGTTCTTCGGCCCCGGAGCATGCATCTACAGGCTCCCGAATTCGCAACTTGCCTCCTTGGTACCCTTTCGTCGAATGCTCCACACACGAGCTGGACAATGATATAGAATTGAGAGTAGGAGAAACTGTAGAACTGAAAAGAGGCGTGCAGGTGCCCTCGGGTGAACACCACAGCGGAGACTTCCTCCGGATAAAACATATAATTCGAAATTTGGAGACAGACGATGTTACCCTTCGCGGGCAGCGATTTCGTCGTACTAAATATCTGGGCCAAATTTTTGATTGGAAACTGAATGAGGTAGTCATGGTGCTCAATATTGACGAAGATGACCCACGGCCAGATTTAGTACAAGGGATGGAAGATGTTGAAGCTAGAGAAGTTGTTAGAAAAAGAGACCTGGTCATCACGAATGAGGAGTATCCAAGGTTAAGCTTCCGCGAGAACCCTCGTCTCAAAATCGGACGGGCTGCGAACCCCAGACAACACGTCTTCAACCACGAAAAGCTTGTCTGCCGATGGGTTGAAGTCTCATCGTGGAGGACAAGGGCTGCTCGACACACTAGAGGGCAAAAGGCGTATGGGGGAGTACTGAGAAGAATTTACTGCACTGAAGCAGATCAGATTAACAAGCCTCTTAATCCTAAGCTGGGTCTCTCGGCTGGCTCCCCTCGTAGTCCCATAGATCTCGAAAATCAAGACGTTCAATTCACGTCTTCATCTCCCCGGAAACGTGCGCCACGCCGATCTCCGTCAATCGAACTCCTTAACCAAGCCGAATCACCACCAAAGCGCCGCCGTGCCGCGTTTGGTCGCAAGAATCGATATCTCTTTGCCGACGGTTTTCATGGAGCAGGAGGTGCATCGCGTGGAGCAAAAATGGCTGGCCTGCGTGTGGTATGGGGTTTCGACAAGGAATCATTGCCATGCGAAGCATACAAACCAAATTTTCCGAGGGCTAAAAGCTTTCAAGTAGGAGCAGCAGACTTCCCTCCGCCGTTCCTCAATCCTCAATGTTCTTGCGTCGATATTTTCCACCTTTCTCCCCCATGTTGCTTTTTCTCGCCAGCACATACTGTAGCTGGTGTGAATGATCAAGACAACCATGACGCCTTGTTTACCGTTGGCCCACTTCTCAGGAAATGCAAGCCGCGTATCGCAATATTGGAGCAGACGTATGGCTTGTTGGAGCATCATCGGGATAACTTCAGGAGGCTAGCGCACGACATAATCTCAGCCGGGTATAATTTTCGTTATCGAAAAGTCAACTTCGCAGAATACGGTCTTCCGCAAAGACGAAAACGTCTGATAATTATTGCAGCACGTGACGGCATTCCGCTGCCTCCATTTCCTGAGCGTACCCACGGATATTCAGGGACCGGACTAAAGCGGTTTACGTCCGTTTACAGCGCCCTCGAGCCGCTCAGGACGAATCCGAGGAAGTGGGACCCGTACCACGAGCCTGAAAGCAAAAAGCCATTGAACAAGCCACCCTACGATGCAAGGAACAGTCTACTTCCTGGATGTATCACTGGAGGTGGAGGGCAAAACTTTCACTATAGTGGCAAACGTGGGTTTACGGTTAGGGAATACTCGCTTCTCCAAGGCTTCCCCATGTTCCATGAGTTCGCTGGTAACAACACGGCTGCAATGCTACAAGTTGGCAACGCCTTCCCGCCGGTTGTTGCCTCAAAGTTCTTCGAGCAATGCGCGAAGACGCTTGAAGACTTTGACAACGGGCTCATCAACGCTCACGACGGCAGTATGGTGGAGGAACTCCCAGAAGTACGCCAAGTGACTCTTCCCAGACGTCGGTCAACTGCAGAGGCTAAAAGGGAGAAGCCGAATGAGGCTCCTTTCTACCGCCTTTCTCCACCGGGACGACATGCCGCCTTACGCCACGCCATCGAGCCGGCCAGGCCAAGGCGGGCAGCCAGGGTGACAGACGCCCGAGCGCTGCGTCAGCAACAGCTGACACGACGCGAGATCATCGACCTGACGGACTAAACGGCCCGCCCCCGCCTGTCTCGGGAAAGCCCCTGCTACCACCAGGGATCATTTCAACATCTTCGCTTGAGGATTGCTGACCGTGTCTTGGTCCCTGTAAGACTTTTGCTTTCACAACGCCCATTCTTTGCTCTGATTGCCTGTTGCCTCCATGTCACCACTTCTCTCTCACCGATCATGTCTAGCATTTGCCGTCTTTCACTGGAAGAGATTGTGGAGGATCCTGCTTACTGCCGCTATCAACGCCCCTCCCGTTCGTTCACCGTACACGGTACTTGCATGAGCAGCCGTATTAGCCATTTGTCCCCGTACCCACCCAGACGCTCTGTTTTTTTACATGGCTTTTCCTTGCTCGCCTGTGATTTGGAAGCATGCGCTTGTCCTGACTTCTGACTTGCAGCGCAACACCCGTCCTGACTTGCAGCACAACGCAATAGCAAAAAAAAAAGAGGATCCCCCCTCCCCCCTTGGTCTTGTGTATTTCCCAGAGCTAGTTTCTTCACAGTTGCCCCGCCGTCGGCGCTCTCGCGGCACACGCTCCTTTTACGGCTGGGCTGGGCGTTATGCGACTTTTCCGCTAGTGGCAGCGCTTATCGCGGATCTCACTCAGCGCCGAACCAGTTTCCCGTAAACCGGCGCGCGTTCGTTATAGTACTTTTATTCCCCTTGGCCCGTTTTCTTTTTCCTTTTTCTTTTTCTTTTAGGATTTTGCGAATGCAGCTCGGGATAAGGGATACCCCAGCACACTTAAACTTTTTTTTGCTTTTGGCTAAGCAGTGCAGTCGGCGTAGCGTATACACTATAACGGCTTTGCATGAGCAAGGGGGGGAGGGGGAAGCAGCACATAAGCCCAATGCAATAATAACAGAACCGGGGAACTATGGGAGCGGATTCCGCGAAGGAGGAAAACACGAACTAGAACAAGTGACAAAGGGCGAAATCACGCCATAGAGACAATCCCTCCCCGAGAGGTACTTCCTACATGGCAAGGGGATCTGGGAAATCAGTCTGAGGCGGATTCTAGAAGGCGCCTTTGCAAGAAAGCGAGAGTCTTCTCACGGGGGGAAAAAAAAA
>KV748452.1:0-16982 GCA_001692915.1 Glonium stellatum | reverse complement strand
GAATATACATTCATTCATTACTGGGAGCACTATTTAGCAGAAAGTTCATTGCCAGATAATTTCAAGTTTTGTCCATAGGTAAGGCTAACTTCATTTGATGTTCCTATAGAGTTATGAGCCATAATCTGAGTGCTATGCTAATATATAGACTATAATAAACTTACTACCACTGTGAAACACACTGGCCGTATACTTGTCGGTCCATGAGAGAAGAATGCTTGTGCCCTTCTCTATAGGATCTTAGGTATCTGTAAATGTATCTAGAATAACAAGGAGGGTTGGATGATTCTGCAGTGCACACACCTGAAGCCGATGTGATAATCAGATAGAACTTCTCCTTGTCTTTATCCTCAATGGCATGAGCGATACATAGCTTCAGATTCTCGGCCTGCAGCGATTTCACTTGCGTTGAGTCAACGACACAAAGTAAGCAATGGAGACCCATTTTCGAGTTTCGTCAAGACTCAAGGGGGCTATGTGAAGTCGTTTGAGTCTTAGTCGCTTCAAAACTGTTTGGTTTCTCTAGCTGGATGCGGAAAGGACGGCATTTATATAGTACTACTACATCCCTGAAAGTAAAGGGAAGACTGACTAAGGCCCTGCTATAAAAGTTAGTTTCGGAAAGGCGATGCGGCATTTAGTGCTATTCGTCGTTGCGAGAAACAGTGTTGATGCGGCTTTTCAAGGTTGATACAAACCGGCCACATGCATGGTTAACAGCTCTTTGCTTGCGTCTGGTGCTTTCAGTTTATTCTACAACTGGACCAGCATGATGCTTCACTCATTACTCTAGTTGTTAACGATATCGCTCAGTCATTATGAGTTGCCAAATCACCATTCCATAGATAGCTGCTCATTAGCTTATAGAAACCGAACGATTAATCGCCTAAATTGTAGCTGCAAACGGCGAGTTCAGGCAGCGGTATTAGAAAGTCCGGGGCGCAGTAACGCAGCCAGGAAAAAATATTTTGACGTATTCATTATGGATAGAAATCCACGAGTGGATTCACCTGCGTTTAGTGGAGAAATGAGTGCCCGATGGCCTGCAGCTGTCAAAGGAGACACAAAGCTTCGCCTAGCCTTGTTCCATTGCCTTCAACACCATGCCTGATCGTGGAAATTTTGCCAACATCACAAGGAGTACCAATTCGTCAGCCAGCTAGCGCTCAGCGCATCTTCCTAAATTGTTAAGGATTGAATTCGATTGCTGGCGATTGAGCGTTCTCGAAGCCCCCACGCTGCACTAAGAGACAGAAAATAATACGGACTCTTACCCTCCCTTGGCTCTATACAGATGCAATATATCGCCACCAGCTGAGTCTACGTGCAGCACACCTACCCAAGGACTTCTGAGCTTTCAAATTGTGAGGCACTTATCAATCCGCATACTTAATTTCTCCTCACATCTTTCTCTCCAAACCGTACTGGCTCTATTTATCACCGATGATTTCGGCGTCTGGAATTTCTGCTGTGGGGCAAGCAGGCTTGTCAGAGCGTACCGTCTTGCGCACGCTAGCATATGGGCTTCCGGCTAAATCCTGCAGCATGCAGACCGTTGGCCTAAGAATTTGGATTGATTCGGATTAGTTCATGCTGTATTCCTCGCCGGTATGTACAAGCAACGATTCGGCCATCAATTTTTCATACGTAGTAATCTCTCAGATCATCCCACGTTAGCCATACATCAGGACATTATGCTGCTCTAATCTCCCAGCACAGCAGTCTCAGCTGGTCCATGTGAGCAGATGGAGAAAACCACCCATCACCTATTGCAGTCTGGCCGGTAACATGTCCCGAACCGGTGCAACATGCAGAAGATGAGTCCACCGTCAAATGAATCTTAGTAGCATCGAATCGTGTGTGCACTGTGGGCTCTAAGGCGGGGATTATTTCCAAATGCATCTTGAGTACTGGGAGTTAATTTATGGATATTTGTATACGCTTCTAAGCGGTGCTCGAAAGGTGTTTCTTGGCAGTGCGATTATATGAAAAATTAAATAGAATATATGATGGAGCATAGAGGGCGTAGTATGGAACTACTTTGCCGAGTTTAAGTGGTTGATATATAGGTAGAGATATCGCTAGGGTTTCAGCTGTTGAAAGATACTGGCTCTCCGGGGGGCATTCTTGCAGAGAGGCAGGGAGCTTGGTAGATGAAGCGCTTTATAAGGAGACATTATTAGTATTCATGACAGGGCTAAGATAAGGAGCAGTGTCTAATTTTTCGCCTTAAGGTTAGAAGGCGTGAATATTCGAAAGATCTCGCCGCCACAACTCTATTAACTAGCTATGATTCTCTGGCGAAGGCGCTAGATAAAGCGGAGAATCGTTGCCAGCCTATTAATTAGTTAGAAAGAGGGCATTGCTAAAGTCCATTGTCTGTCGCAACCTAGCCTAATAAAAATCTATAGTGCATTATAAGTAGTAAAATATACCTAAGCAATGAGAACGGTAGACGGCGAGGACTATAGATGGTGAGAATAACGTAGGCAAGATGAGCGTGCTTTGGTTTCTGAACAATTAGACGCGTAAATCCCACCAAGAAGACTGTATTTTACACGAAAGAAACTTACTGATAGTGGTGTTCATCTTTTGCTATTACCGGCCTGAGAAACTATTTGACCAATGATACGGAACGGTATTTGCCTTGTAGTATTAAGCTCACTCAGTTGGTAGTATGCTATTCGGCTTTATGTTATATAAAATGCACTAAGATTTTTGTCCCTCGTCGGGTATATATAGAGTGGGACATTGGCACGTCGTGGACCGGCGTGTTGGGGGAAGTCGCAAGGTTGAAAGGAGCTACCTAGGCACGCTAGCATAGCTAGGTACCCAAGGTAGGTAGTAGATAGGCTAGCGTGGCTAGGTAGATTTAAGCCTTGAGCACACGTGAAGATGCCAAGCAGTCTTCGGGAAAGAATGTCCAACCTCGGTTTATCGGCGTCATTCTGAACCATGCTAAACACCAGCTTGGATACGCAAATATATCCATACACACTCCCTCGCGGCATTCGCCCACGTATATAATTCAGCACTCCATCTGTCCTCGAGGACATCACACAAGATGGAGCCCTCACCCGACGAATCGTCCACAACAACGATCCCCTCCACCGAACCCCCACCACCTGAAGCCTCCCCACCAGAAGTCCAACCCTCTTCATCACCACCCCGGTCCCCGCCCTCATCCTCACGCGTGCGAGCCTTCCGTGCTCTCCTCCTTAGACGGCTTCTCACGACCGCCAAATGCTCCGATAGTGTCCTCCTCCGCCTTTCTCGCCTGTTCTCCACACCCTCAGGCACCGACTCACTGCTCTGCACACTCGGCTACACACTCACGCTACTACACTCCCTGCTCAACCACGCGCTAACGACGCGACTAACAACGCTCGCCGTCTCCATCGCCTCAAAAGCCTCAGAAGCCCTCCTCCCCGGCGAAACGCTGATAACCACATTCCCGGCACCTCGCACAACGCAGCTGCTCGCACACGCCACCACGAGCTCCAAAGCCCTCGCGGACCTCATCTCCGACTACCGCATCTTCGTGCGTCTATGGGGCTTCTTCGGCATCTATTCCTGGGGCCGCGGCACCTGGACCACGCCGCTGCCAGTCGGGGCGGGGCGTAAAGAGAAGCTGCTGCGCGCGGTCACGTGGGGCCAGGTTGCGGCGTGTGCGGCGTATCAGGTGCTGGAGAACGGGGCGTATCTCGCGTCGAAGGGCGTGCTGAATTCGGCGGGCTGGATTGGTGAGGAGGGCGCGAGGAGGCAGGCTAGGTGGTGGGTGTGGAGTTGTCGGTTTTGGGCGGCGCATGTGGGCCTTGAGGGCGTGAGGCTTGGCACGTCGTGGTATTATCGGAGGAAGCTGGAGGAGAAGGGTGTTGGGGATGGGGAGAAGGAGGAGAAGTTGAGGCGGGAGGAGAGGAGGAAGGAGAATCGTATGTGGTGGCGCGACGCTGTATCAAATATGGCCTATGCGCCGCTAACGGTACATTGGAGTGTTGAGGAGGGCGTCGTTAGTGAGGCATGGGTGGGATTTTTGGGTATGGTGGCGGGCGCTGTAGCTTTGAAAGAAGAATGGAGGAATACGGCTTGAGAAGTAAAGTTCTATGGGAGGTGAAAAGCAATATTCGATGGAAGAAGCTGAAGGATACGAGATTGGGAACCAAGATACCAAGAACCTACACGCATAAGATTGAGGTCTCAGAGAGATTATGTATTGTTATACTTGTATTTATACTGGTGGGTACGGAATTTTGTAAAGACTGGACAGTTAGCCTTCGCTAGGCCTTCGCGATACCCATGCTAACCTTACATACACATGCGAAGTGTTCCCGAAAACAAGGTATGGTCGAACATAGACCACGACCAGTTGTAATGTCCGATAACGCAAAGAATCTGGATAATTGTTACAAGTACACCTCCGCAAGCACGCCTTCGGTTCGAAGGTTTCCAATGACACCGGAATGCAACTTTTATGCATTGACCATGAAACAAAGCATCGGTACAACAACCAAGTTAGTTTCAGTTGTGACAATACAGTGCTATTAAGGGTAATGCTATCGACTCTGCCATCAACAAACAGGCTTCGGGGTAATTTTGTGTAAAAGATTCGGTGTGAAGAGTTAGTTTAACATTTCAGGCCTAGGTAATGATGTCCGGGGTATGCATCTCAACAGCTTCTTCAGTCAACGCAACACCGCCATCGACTTCAACTTCACTCCCGTCAGACAAACCCGAGTATGCAGAGTAGTCGGAAGAATCTTCGGAGCTGTCGAGTGAGTCACCGTTTGTCTCGGCTATGCCATCCTCTTTGCCTTCTATGGCTTCCACAATGGGCATCGAATCATTCTGTGCTGCCTCCAGTGTTCTTCTTCCGACGCTCCGAATCCTTTTGAGCAAGCTTAAATCGAATTCGCCTACGTTTTGGTCAAGATTCCGATGCTTGCCAGTGCCGGGAAGTGGTAGGGTAATATTTGAGCCTTCAGAAGATGACTCCCGGCCCATTCTAAACAAATTATGGAAAGCATTCTTCAAGCTATTTCGGAATCCTGCCACCTGAAATTCTTTCCTAAGCTCAGTTAAACTTCTCGAACCAAGTTTATTGTAGAAGTATCTAGCGGATTGCCTGATGCGACTCAGGTCATCGCGCTCCGATTGGGTGGTCTGGATCGTGCATTGACTGGCGCTCCCAGAAAGGACCTCGGCAGATTCGTCTGTGAGCAGATGTTTTTGGGGCGGCTGTTTGAGGCCAATACTTCTTAGCACGTTCGCATTACCGACTGGAAGTGCCGCCGCGTCTTTGGGTGTTAGTGGCGTGATTTCTCCGGCGAATACGGCGCCAAATGACAGATAGATCCGATCCTTATAATAAGGACGGCAAGTGTGGCAAACCTTGAACATACACGGAGGAACGAACTGAGTCTTATGCTTAAGCTTAAGTTTCTTTACCGGGCGTTCGGAAGTCTCGATCGCACGGTCACTCACTCTATCACTATTTGTCAAGTTGACACTTGCCCCGTCGATGCCAGTAATAGGCGAGCTGTTCTCAGACAATTTGGTTGTAGGTGTTGAACTGTTATTCGAGACAATTTGCATCGTAAGAGAAATCACTTGCTTCAAGTGTAGCTTTTGAAGTTTCAATATTTCAAGTTGCTCTGCCGTATAAGAATCCTTTTCGGCTGCTTCGATGACCGAGTTGCTCAGTCCAATGGCTTCAAGCTCTGCCCGCAGCGGCGATTGGCTGTTCAATTCAGACTCCGGCATAGTTTTAGGAGCAAATTGAGCCGTGCCTTGTTGATGGCTGTCTTGCCGACAAATGTAAACCCACCCTAATGAAGGAAATCTGTAACACAACTGGCATTGATGATGTCCAAACAGCCGGTCCATGTCAATGTGAGTGCAATTGGGCTTCGCGACGGTACGCCGCAAGACCGGTGTACGATTCTAGAGATATGAGGTTAGCTTGTGCGGAGCATATCAAACCTGAAGGCTTGTTTGCTCCTGAGTCTCGTGAGCAAGCAGCGAAGACTTGCTCAAGACAGTTATGCATGAGTCATAGGCGCCAAACATCTCTTTCGTAGAACACGTTCGATGTGAAATGGTTCATCTCAATGGCTAGAATATCTTGAGAAGAATTGCACCTACCTTCATGGTGAAATGCACTGCCTAGGAACATGAGCGTCATCAACTGAGGGTTTCTTATAACTGAGCGGTGAGCTACTCCATTTGCACATTACATTCAATGCCTTTGCTGAGTGATGATTGATCTCGACCCGTGAGAAGAAGGCAGGCACGTAGTACGTCACGAGAGTAGAGTTGGTCGGAGGTTGACGGGAGTTAAAACAATTGCAAGAAAAGGTAAAATGCTGGGATGATGTAGGGCGAAAGAAAAGGTTTGGAATTATCTCATGGATAAGTAGGCAGTGGTAATTTGTGAATGAAAGACAGATGAGGTAGCGTGTTTGCAGGTGCAAAACAGAAGTACCTATTGATGAAGCCAGAAATATCTTGGCAGCCACTGGTACTGTGAATGATATTGAAGCAATCGTTTTGTCCAAACGCTGCTCTCCATGCCTTCGAAAGTCACCAATGACGCTGGCTGGCGAGTGATATACTCGGTCAACTCATGGAATGTAAAGCCGAGACGTCTTGTATGCCGAGCGGCTTCCTCATGCCACGGTTCCGATCTGTGGTGCCTCGTGGAAAGGTTACCTAGGTATGTATCAAGCAAGGAAGGAGTTCTTCATCGCCTGTGTCTTTCCATCAACTTCATCCACCATTCTAACCTCACCTTCGCCCGTCCTTCCTTGGTTAGCATACTGAGGCTGATTCGCCCCTCCCGCTCGCGGATCGGCGTTGTGCGATACCACTCGTCTGTCGTGGCCTTGGCTGGACTCGTCGGCCTGCAGCTTCTCTTGCCCGACTCACCCATTTGCACCCTCCTCAGTACCTCCTCAGCACCCTCCTCAGCACCAGTGAGGTCGTAAGGAAGGGTCTCCCTGGAGTGTTTAAGTAGAGGTTGTCCTCTCCCCCGGATCCCATCTCCCCTCGACTCCGCAATCGCGAAAGGCACCGAGCGAACCTGGCAAGCCGCTAGACTTTTTCGGCGGCATCCGAGGGAGGAGAGCGAACAACAAACACCAGCTAGCTCCCAACCTCCATCGTCAGCCCCATCTCCCATTTCCTCGCCGACGTCCCTTCCCGCCGCTACCCCCGTGCTACGAACACTCTCCACGCGACTTCCCGATATCTGCGACCGTGGCTACGTGATTGAAGTTTCTCGGTCGCCATGTCGGTCAAATTCGAGGAAACGAAAATAACGACGACGACAACCCCGGGCGGCAAGCATGATCTCATTCACGAAGTCGGGAATGCCTTGACAAAAGGCGGCGGGGCAAATGGATATCTTGCTGTGCGTGTACTGCAATTGAATATTATGCCAAATGCGATGCTAACCTTATACTTGCGAAGCAGGCTTATCTCAGACAGCTCCAGCAAAACCCGCTGCGCACCAAGATGCTTACATCTGGTACGCTCGCGGGTCTGCAAGAATTCCTAGCCTCGTGGATTGCGCAAGATCGAAGCAAGCATGGCCATTACTTCACCTCCAGAGTCCCCAAGATGGCCATCTACGGCGCATTCATCAGCGCACCGTTAGGGCATGTCTTGATCTCCATACTGCAGAAAATGTTCCGCGGGAGGACAAGCTTGAAAGCCAAGATTCTTCAAATCCTCGTTAGCAACTTGATTGTAAGTGACAAACTGCTGTGCGCATACCGCAGAGCATCTAACTAACGCGTTTGCCATGTAGGTTTCTCCCTTGCAGAACACCGTTTACTTGGCGTCAATGGCGATCATCGCTGGAGCGCGAACTTTCCATCAAGTGCGCGCGACCGTTAGAGCCGGTTTCATGCCCGTGATGAAGGTTAGCTGGGTCACATCTCCGGTTACCCTCGCATTTGCGCAGAAATTCCTCCCGGAACAAACATGGGTGCCATTCTTCAACATTGTCGCTTTCATCATCGGTACATATATCAATACGCACACCAAGAAGAAGAGGATTGCGGCGTTGAGGAGGAAGCACTATGGTGATTCAAGGAGCCAGACTGGGAGGCCGGGTGACGAATACGACAGGTCTTCCCGCGGCGGTTATTAAACGCAACCTTACTAGGGCCGCAAATTACGATTGCTCAATGTTTAGGTTCAGCAGCGGCAGGTTGGGCGTCTCCAATATGACTGACGGCGTATGTCGATTTACCCGGCATTGAACAATTGCTATATTTTGTGACGACGAGCAATTTCCGGACAACACGTTTGGGCCAAGTCCGACGGCAAACTCATTGACCGGGAATGAGCAGGTATTCTCTAGCGTGCCGTTTCTGCCGTTGTATAACCCACCAGTTGCACTGCCATTGATATTTCAGGTGCACTGCAGGTGACATTGTACATTTCATGACTTTTTACTTGGGGTAATTTGGAGCTCGGATTGGGGTGTCTGACAACTTTTGGATTTTGCAAAATGAAGACTTTCGTTTCCTATTCTCGTCCTTTTGTCTAGGAAAAACGATAGTGAGTGCCTGCTCACAGCACTTAGCAACCCAAATGCGATAACATCTCCTCAAGGCACCGATCGCTTTTAGGCAACGGCAAAATCCCGTTTGATGATGCCACGAGCTCCCGCTAATAACGATTTTCTTTCCCCTTCTGCCATGCCATCTTGTCTCATGTACATCCCGCGATAGTCTCTAAGGAATCCTCCCGTTACCTAGGATAATGATAGTAATATGCAGAGCAGCTTCTTTCATTCCAACGTCATCATAGACTCATTTTCAGTTGTTACGAACTACTAACAACGCAAACAGCCTTTCTTTCGTGTCCAGTCGCATCTTCAAAACCTCGATGCTACGCCGAGAGCTAGGACAACGAACACCCGACGCTTGACCCCGTGATTATGGCTTTAGCCCAGTGTTACTGGTACAGGACAAGACTAATAAGCAACAAACAATCGTCCCTCAACGCCACTAACTGACGTGTTCGAATTCCTATATTCCAACGCTTTTTTATGACACATTTTTCTAAACGGCACACGAGCAAACCAGTTACACAAGAGGGGATAAGAACGACATTGACGGTAAGCTAGGTAGTATAAATTTATAACTAGGGCAATAACCATGACCTTAACATTAGACTAATTTTGAGTTCTTAGCTGCACATAAACAGGATATCTTTTCAGTTTCTAACATGTCTTTCGATTATTCTCGTGCTCTTATTACCGTTCCTCGTCGCTCCACTTCCGCGCGTCGCTTTCATTATCCCGGGAATCGCGATTGGGAATTCGATGATTACGACGACCGTGAGTCCAGAATCTATGACTGGATGTCAACCGACTGGGAGCGAGCACAGCTAAACCGTCCACGAGCACGTTCTGTTCCTCGATCACAGCTACAAGATCCTGACCATCAATGCGAGCGTGATCCAGGGTGGAACATAGACTACGCCACTGCGTTCCTTGTCGATCGTCTTGAGAAGGCCGACTCACAAAATTCAAAGATAGCCGCAGATATTTTAAGCAAGGCGCGAGCAATTTCATATGACATGAGGGACCCGTATTCTCTAAATCTACCGAGAAGAGGTATTGTCTACCAAGCATTCAATGCCTTCGATGAGTTTGTCTTTGCAGGGAAACTCAAGGACGTTGTATTCCTTGAATTTAAAGGCCTCGATCCCCGCGTTTCTGGAGCAACCTACATAGCCGGCCATCATCCTAACCCTCGAGTGACTCGAGTTGCTATCGTTCTTAATAGTGAGAAGCACAGGGAAGCAACACCTGACCAAATTTTCGCGAGTCTCCTTCACCATATGATACACGCCTATTTTCTTGTTACATGTGGCTCTCGACCTTGCGATCCGAAGGATGAAAGACGTCTAAAGCATAGCAGTCATTTCGGTAAAATCATGTATACCATCAAGAATTTATCAGCGGCCAGCTCCAGCGGACGTCGTGCTCTTCCTATCGACTTCGGCCACAAGCTTGACTCTCAACCAGCCTTCCGCCTCAGCCATGGCTACGGCTACAACAGGCCTCGTAGTCCCTTCGAGTATGATAGTCGTGTCTCCGAACAGGAATCTCCAAAAGTAGACCGCAGTTACTGCCCAGCAAATATCAAGGTGATAGAGCAATCACAGATCGACAGCTGGTACCGCAAGGTGTGCGAACCGTTACTTGACCTTCCGGAATGCGTACGCGGACGGAACTTCTATACGCTAAATGGCGATGGAGAGTTCAAGGATCTTTCCCGTCATCCAGCGGAATCTTCGAAGGATTTTGGCGGCTTCATATTTGATGGCAAACCTGTGCATGTTGCAGCCGATAAAATTGCTGATTTCCCGAGCATTAAAGGAGTTTTTTTGACGAAGCTATGGCTGCAGATCCCGGATGGCGTTGATCGCACTATATTCAAAGCTGTTTATGACTTTGTACACGACCATAAGTATGGCCCAGACATTACCAAAGTCCAGACTTCCGATGGTAGAGGCCCACCCCTTATCAAAGAACTCCACCCCGAGTCTGCGCCATATCTCCTTACAGATATCCGAGTCTTCAAGCTTGCGTGTGAGCTAAAGTTTGAAGAGTTAAAAACTCTAGCGTTGAAAAGGTTGAATGAGCAGCATATTACACACGAAGACCCTATCATGGTACTCAAAGAAGTATACTCGGGACCTTCAGAGCCGCACTCTGATCTCCAGAGTTGGAGCCGCAGGTTCTTAATACGGAACACGGGGCTAGCACACCCACTAGCCTCAGAAACGCCGTACGAGACCTCCAATTTATGGAAACTCCAGAATGTCCCTGATCTCCAGCCCCGATTTACTGCGTTGACCGACCATGGCGGCGTTCTTGTTACTGTCGTGACTGAAGCATACGACGAACTTCTCAAGATGTCACAAGGTCCCGTACAATCCTGGCCGGCTATGCTGAATGGCCGCTACGGCGTTCTACCCCCGTCAACCTATTTGCCCGCTGTTCTACATGCGCACTACCCAGACAACGAGTGGGGAGTTTATCCCCGCCAGACAATGTACGGGCCACAGACCCGACATGGCCCACGCGCCGTGGGTCCCTACCGCGATTTGATTGATGGACCTGACTTCCTGCCACCTGCCGAGTTTTATGAACAAGGAGACGGCGAACGCTTTCCTAGTAACGATCGAGAAAGGCATTTGGCGCGAAAAGGATGGGCAACCGGTCACTCGACCAAACCTCAAGGGTGGCTAAGACATAATAAATTCACTGAGCCGACTACATGGGCACGCGATGGAAGAGACGCGGTTGAATGGTTGAATCAATCTCCGCATGAGCGCCAAGGGGAGTGGGCTTACTTGCTCTAGAACACCAGTGGGGTTTCAGGGGCGAAGTTGATCGAATAGATAATGCAGGCAGAGAAGAGCTTATGCTCGTTACATACTTGTTTGGTTTCTTCTATGTCCACCTTCTATGTTTATTGATTTCTCCTTTCTTCAACCAACTCAAGTCATTCGTTATTCCTTAATCATCAGATCTCATCCTAAACAACTAGCATGTCTGGATTATTGGATGGAAGATTAGTGTGATTAAAAATGATGGCGTAGGTTTTCCTACTTTCGTCATCAACTACCGCATCTTCTCTTCCATCCTCATATCGTATTTTCAATGATTCCTTGCGTAAATTATCGGCATTATTTGCGCTGCACAGTATTCAATTATCTACTTATCCGTGTATCAGCATACCCTAACCCTTTTGGAGAATTCATTCAAGTGAAGCAACAGTTCATGACGCCAAATGAAGCTTAGATCTCATACACATATGCCCACCTTGGCCCTCCTATAGGCTTGCGCCATGTTGAAAGGTGTAGATAAAGCAAAATTGAAATAGCTTGCCAGCCATAAAGATTCCTGTACCGCGGTTTATTTCCCCAGCGATTCTGGTTACTACCAACACTACCAATCACTTTCTGGATAATTGTGTGAGATGGCAAAACTTATTACTAGAATCGAGTGTTTCATAACATCGAACTACCTGATCTGAAGTAATTCCGTCCTAACAATCTACGAAAAACTCTACATTGATGTATATGCGTTAAGCGCTAACTGACCTCCAAGATGTGCATACAAAACATTACTACCAGCAGATATTTCACCCTTTCGTATCAAGTCCAACATTCCCGCTAAACTCTTACCCTCATAAACCGGATCCGTAATGAAGGCCTCCGTCTGGGCGCCGAATTTGATAGCATCAACAGTCTGCTTATCAGGAATACCATAACAACCCGCGTGGTATCTATCGTCCAAGATAATATCTTTGCAGGTAATATCGTCTTCACACAAACCGATCCTCGCGCCAGTAGCCTTTGCAATCCGAAGCACTTGATCAAATGTTTCCGGTACCTTTGCGGACGCATCAATGCCGATGATTCTACGAGTTCGAGAGCCATTCTTCTCGGCAAGCTTGAACCCTGCAACCATTCCTGCCATAGTAGATCCCGTGACAGCACAAACGATAATGGTGTCAAAAAACACACCCATCTCTTTCTCTTGCTGTTCGACCTCGAACGCCCACCTCGCAAAGCCGAGACCCCCTAGAGGATGGTCAGAAGCTCCGGCGGGGATATAGTAAGGTTTACCACCACGATTGATAACTTCCTGAGTCAAATTCTTCAAGGACTCTTTATGCGTGATACTGAACGGAGATAGGTCTAATCGGATATCCGCACCCATTAAGCGGGAAAGTTGGATGTTACCAGCCTTATCGTATACAGGATCTTCCCAGTTAACCCACTTCTCTTGCACCAGGGCAACCTTCAGTCCAAGCTTCGCGGCTACTCCTGCAACCTGCCGAGTATGGTTGGACTGCACACCGCCAATACTAACCAGCGTATCACAACCTTGTGCCAAAGCTTCAGGCACAAGGTATCTAGAAAGGTTACTCTCGGGTGTGCAGGCTTTTAGGCGGTCAACCATCACTTACTCGAGTTTCCTGGTCTTATTTCCCCCATAGGCCAAGCCAGAGTTGCAATCCTCCCGCTTTGCATAAATGTTGACTTTGCCACCAAGAGTTGCTGTGATGCGGGGCAAATGTTGAATCGGCGATGACCCGAAGAGGAGCGATTCCCTTGGAATGTTGGCAAAGGGTTCTGGCAGCTGAACCGTTGACATTTTTGGCGCCGATGGCTAATTTGATGGAAAATGCACAATCAAGAGCGAGATAATAGGTTTTTTGGGTAGCAGCTCTTGGCTATTATATATGTATCGGCGCTTAACGACAGGATTCAGACAAACTTGCCATTTCCATGCCTAAAAATCGTATTGTTAGACCCGGGAAAATTTAGGGGTGGTTGATAGTTGGACAGTGGAGGGGGAAGTCGGAAAAGTCGGCATTTGATTGGCAGATTCCCCTAGCTCTGCGGGAAACTCTTTTGGAACTACCGTGATCAAGCCTTTCCCGCGCGAAGACTCGATAAGATACCCAACTGCTAGCATCATGCAACTACTTCTCTTTAAAGGTCAGGATAAATTGCTTACATTCAGTAAGCCTCCAGTACATCTTGTCTCTCTCATCTCTCCCGCTGATCAATCCAGCGAGCGAATACAAATAAATAATTCTGAGCAACCGGGGTTATTGCCGTATACAAACACGGGGATCTAGCGGGAATTTATCAGGTAGAAAGATTTAAGAAAGTCTCTAGTAACAATAGTGGCGAAA
The DNA here is from genome assembly GCA_001692915.1 of Glonium stellatum. Classification (NCBI taxonomy): domain Eukaryota; kingdom Fungi; phylum Ascomycota; class Dothideomycetes; order Gloniales; family Gloniaceae; genus Glonium; species Glonium stellatum. The sequence goes on along the minus strand of KV748452.1, from coordinate 3,246 downwards.
AAAATGAATTGTCTCCATTAGTATTAAGTCTTGATTTAATATACCTAGGTTACTATGTGCACTTCCTTAGAGTCTTAGCCTTTATCCCAAATGCCATAAATCTGGAAGTGATGGGTTCCAGAATAAATCATCTTGACCTCCTGCAAACACTCCAATATCACCAAGTCCTACGCTGTTCATACCGAAATCTGGAGGAAAGCTTGTTATCCAATTGTTATCAACGCCCTCCGTGGAGACCCCCAAAGATAGCTCTTCGTTGATTAATCCGGCGCTGAAGCTCAGATTGAGATGCTGCTGTTGTGTGCTATTATCACCATTACAGAACTCTTCAGTCTCGACGTTTTCTCTACTGCCACTTTTGCTATGACTAGCATTCGGCGGGGCATCTAAAAAGGTTCCGTCACTCAACCGTTGGACTAGTGCTTCGCATTGCGTAAGACAGATATCGCCAAGATCCCAATTGGCCTCGTCTTTAGCCCTTCGAAGGTGCTCAACGAGCATCTTGGCGCTGGAAAGGCAGTCTTGGGCTGTGTCACCATTTCTGGATTCCAAAGCGCAACGCAGGATCAACATGATTGTTGAAGTTAAATGGTAGGCGGAGTCTGCATACACTTATATTAACGGGGATGTTCTTATAAATGTAACTTAGGGTTAGAAAGAATAGTCGTGAATGATCAAATACGAATACTAGGACTTAGCAATTACCCACATGGAAACCAGAATGCGGTCATATCGTCTATTTGTAAAGTAATAACAAATTGGACAATTTCCTGTGCTGCCTTCCGGCATCTAGCAAGATAGTATTGTCGTCCTTCAATGTTATCGACTTCGTTAGACTGAGCCATCGTCTACTACCAAGTTAGGAAGATTGAGGCTATAAAGTACCCGCTATTAGTAGCCTTACCTGAAGCACGACCCTACAGACACACATTTTTGTAGCGAGGAAGGAAAGGTGTAGATTCAGAGCCCCAGGGGACTCTCTCTTGAAACCAGGGCAACTATAGTTCAACCAGCCAGGCAAAGAATCTTCCCATCTATCTAGCGAGGCCTCGACTCGCCGAAGGGTCTTTAACCGTGTATCCGTATTACAAGGTGGTAAGTCATAAACCAAGGACAAGACTTCCCCTAAAATCACTGTCAACTTGCAAATGGCAATAAAGCAGTGGGCACCGGCAATACGAGCGTCTGGAATCGCTGCAGATGAATTTTTCTTTTCTTTAGACGTTAGGAGTGCCTCTAGTTGAGGAACTTCAACGTCATACTGCGTTTTGCTGATGTGGGGTGGAGTGCCATGTGTAAGGCTTGCCCTGCATTTGGTTAAAGCAATTTCTATGAGAATATCGGACTCAACAAACCACCAGTCATGGATCAGAAGGCCCCACCATGCCCGAATCCGAAGGTCCTTTTGACGTTGATCCAGTTTCCAAGTCTCGGGGTTACGATTCAAACCAAATCCTTTAGAAAGCGCGACAGCGCGACCAATATTGACGGCATTATATGTCATGGATGTTGTTGGCCGGCCTGTAAGATCGAGAATTGTGGCAAGAACGGTAGAAAAACTTGATGCCAGAAAGTCTTCATTCAAAGCGCTGACTGCAAGGTTCCACATATAACCTATATCAGGACATTTTCGACCCGACGTCAGTACTATTTTGGAGGTATTCCAGAATATAAGTGAGGCGGCATAGATCTCGCAGACTAAAGTATGGGGTAGGCGGCCTTGACGATATGATTCGACCACAGTACATTCATCAAGGATAGGGAATGATGGGTGGAAACTTTCAAAATACCTGGGTGAGGCGCTTTAGCCCTTGTCGTCCGCTGGCTCTAAATCTTTGAGTTACGTACAAACTAACAAGGTCAGGGCCAAGTGGCTCAAGAATTTTCTCCATCGTCTCGAATTGCACAAACGCTGACGAGCCATTTCCTGAGGACGGAATACCTCGCCGCCTAGGAACTTTCATATATACGACAGGATTCTTAGGATCATCTGAGTACACCTTATACGGATTAGGACGTACGTGAGACGCCTCCTGGCTGTATGTCGGACACAGGTACTGCTCCAAGACCTGAAAATCACGCGCCACAGCTGGCCCAATGATATGCCCAGACTGCCCCGAGGAGTCTTGAGATTTAGATGCTGATGTAACAGTGAGCAGACCAGCCAATTGACCATCTGCCTCAGATAGTGGGTACGGTGGATCAGTTTCATTGATACTTTCATCAATCGACACAGCTTGTGCCGAAGCATGCTGATTTGAAGATGTCGAGTACTCACTACGCTGCATTCGGGATGGTTGCCTTCTTGAAGTGATTACTTCTACGTTCCCAGCTACCTGGGCCACATTAGATGAACATTCAACGCCATGAACTCGACAGAGCAAGCATGCGTGTTCTGGAAGGTCCCGAGTGCAACGGCTCTTACGTCGACGGCAGGAATAACACGCTGGGATTTTATGGGATCTGTAAGGCCGGAATGGACTCGGCAACAGAGGACCCCTAGACGAGCTATTTAATCTAGGCATGGCACTTTCAATGAAGTTATACCTGAGTAGGTCAGGAAGTAGCAAATATCAATATGTTATGATAGACGAGTGTTATGGAGTTGGTTGGTAAGTGCTAGTATTGTGAAGCCCTACACGCGAAAAATGAAGTTTCCCCGCACTTGGCAAGAACCCACTACAAAAACAAAGAAAACGGTAAATAATGGACAAACACACAAAAAGAAAGGCTTTTTTAGCATAATTTTGGTCTCGTAAGAATAGAAACATGGTTCTAGGAATAGTCAGTCTAATTACACCATATATTAATTATCTTCTTAGTCTACATTTAATCGAGCGAGGCTATAGCCCTCGGTTTTTCGGCCGCTATCACTAGAGTATTCGTCGAAATCGGAGGCCTTTCAGTAGTGACGAGTTTGCCAATTGAGACTGGTCCTTTCGGTTACCCTTTATATTATGTGCTGTAAAGCCAAAGTCAATGCCGAACGTTCCAGATAGATATGTGCTGCAAGAATAATCCATTACATGGTCAACGAAATATTTTGAACTAACAAGACCATTTCTTTTACTGCCTTCGCTTCTACTCTACTCCCCATGGAATCTAAGAAGTTAGTGAGGTTAGTCTGCTTATTCAGACTTCAATTAAAATATTCGTGCGGCCTGCGCTTAGATAAACTATACGAAGTGTTGAACCAGCTCGTGCGTTGATTGATCTACTGTGGTTTTCGAAAGTATTGCGAAAATT
>KV748451.1:0-21116 GCA_001692915.1 Glonium stellatum | reverse complement strand
TTCTACGGAGCGTCTGATTTATGAGATAACTTGAGCCTGGCAAAATCCACAAAATAACTCTTAAGCTTTTACGTTCATGTTATGTTATCCTCCAAACGTGAACCCTACACTACAAGTTTGCATTATGCCCACAAATTTAGGTCCTAGCAGACATCTGTGATTTCAAGTTCAGAGTTCTCTGGGATAATGGAGGCACATCCCCATAGAAAATAGTGCCTTAACATATAAAAGCACAATTCAAGTTATACATTCGATGAATAATGTTAGGCCAAGAATGTTATTAGCTGTATATTAGGTCTTATAGCTGTAGGGCAATGTCGCTTGGGCTTTAGTCACATCTGATCGTTTAGGCAGTCCAACAAATGACTACCACTCATTTTGTGACAAGTTTTCATCTTTTGATCCTCATTATAGAACTGTACATAACGAAGCATAATTAAACCCTTAGGATATCTACCTACCCACAACGCCTAATTGACACAGCGTCGATACATGAACCTGAGCATTTATTTAAACCTTGTAAACATGCTAGTTTGATAAATGCAATAGAGCCGAGCTACTAGCAGCACATACTCAAGTTCAATTCATTCGTATTAAGTTCCTAGTAGTATGCTCTCACTTAACCATACAGCCCAAGGCCCATTTCGATCGTTCTTTCACTACTGTGCCACAGACCTGACTGATGCCGGATAAAGACAAGGAATACATGTAGAATTACCAAGTTCTTTTTGGCTTAGATATACCTGGGTATGGTTCTGATTTGTTAGACTTCCTCGCTAGGCTAGGGATGTTTTTGAGCTTAATTGGCAAGAAACACTAAAGAAAATGTGGATTTCAATAATCATTGCCACCTTGAGTACGAAGAAATACAAGTGTCCCATAAAAGCATAATAACAACAGTGAGACCTGAATGAACGGCACCAAATTCAGCAGACAAGCCGCAATGCGAGATGGCGGAGATGGCGGTCGGAGATTAGAAATAAGGTGGAGCGGTGGCCAGTGCGAAAGCTCACGTAGGGCTGATCGCCTTTACCACCCAATAGTGTCGTTGTGACGCTGCACCTCTTGAAGCTTATTTCAAGTAAATACGATGCTGAAATGGGTCAGACACCTCTCTCTCCTTGCTGTGAGGACTAGAAGATGAGTGAATCTTCCCAGAGCCCCACGGCTCGCCGATTCCTACGGCCCAGCGTAAGCCTTTACTAGCCCTAATGTCCCGGCTGTCTTGCTCACCCTCTGTAGCTAAGGCAAGCGACTCTCATATTACCAAGAACTGGGGAACGTGTCAAAAAGAGCTTCACACTGAGGAGGCCCACAAGAACCTCAAATGGAGCTTCAAACGAGCACTCACCTCTTCTCCGCCGGCGATCCTCTCCATACCTTTACGGCGAACGCGTCGAAAGTATCTTCCAGCGGTTCGAAAATGTCGGCGCACAATTATATTTATTCATGACCTCTAGGACGGGGCAGGGTATACTCAAATGCTCGCTGGCATATGTCCTGGGCAGTCTGGCTACTTTTGTGGACCCGATTTCTGCGCTGCTCGGGAAGAATGATGGAAAACATATGGTAGCTACTGTGACAGTGTACTTTCATCCAGCGCGATCTGCTGGAAGCATGGCAGAAGCAACGGTGCTGGCACTCATGGCCTTCATCTACGCTGCTTTCATTTCGTTTACTAGTATGGCGGTTTCGGTCTTCTTCGGTAATCACGATCTGCTTGCGCTAGGGCATGCGTTGGTCCTCATAATGTTCTGTGGCGGCGGTTTAGCACTCGTGGGATGGTTGAAACAAAGGCTCGGAAACCCTCTCGTGAATGTGGCTTGCTCGTTGACTTCTTTGGCCCTAATTACGGTCTTGACAAAGGAAGGTGCCGTACAGGCAGCCACATTCTCCTATGATAAAGTTTCCCAAGTGTTGAAGATGGTTATTATGGGAATTATTGCATCAACCGCAGTAAGTTTACTAGTTAAACCGATATCTGCAAGAAAGGAACTCCGGGATGACCTACGGAAAGCCACAGATTCTTTAGGGGAGATGCTCACAATCATTACAAGAAGCTTCTTATCTGGCTCCGAAGAAGAACTGAAGCATCCTGCGTTTGTTACTGCATCGAACCAGTATAAATCCGTCTTCAAATCATTAATCAAGAATTTGGGAGAGGCAAAATATGAACATTTCTTTTTGGGCACCGAAAAAGAATATAAGATCGAGACAAGGCTTGTCAAATGCATGGAACGGTTAACACAAAACATAGGCGGGTTACGTAGCTCAGCTGAGACACAATTCACCCTCATGAATAAGTCTGAAGGCGAAGAGAACGCGCTGCTGGCCAACTCTTACAGCTTCTCCGATTCCTCTGCATCCCCTATTATGTCGCCCAGCCTTAGTCATACAGAGCGAAGGACCAGCCTCCTGGCCTCCATTGATGAGTTACCTGAGGATTCAGCTGGGTCTGGAGATGAGCAGCATGCGAAAGCCGGGCCTTCCTGGAACATACCAAGCGGGATGCAATCTTCCTTGACGGCTGCTGATATGTTCTCGATTTTTATCGCGCATTTAGGACCCCCTATGGTGAGCATACAAGCCCGTAAATACCAAATTCGTGCTGATTCGTTTAGAAATCTCTTGCATATACCCTTAGAGAAGTCCTTGATGAGTTGCCATTTGGACCTGGGCCCGATTACCTCATTACGGTTAATAGCCACTTCCGAAGCAGCCTGATTGAGGCAAACAGCATGTTTACCACAGCACGAAAAGAGGCACTCGGACTTGTATACAAATATAAACTTCCTACTAAAACAGGTTCTCTGGAAGGAGCTGCGGACTTTGAGGAAGTGGCTGCTAGCTGTGGTTATTTTAGCTCTTCTCTTCAGGACTTTGCTGAAGATATGCTCACTTACCTTGATATTCTGGAAGAACTTAAAGAGGATATCAATAAGAGTCCAAGATATCGTACTTGGAAATGGTTATTGTTCTGGCGTAGATGGGGGAGAGTGAGCAAGGCAGACGATTCTGGTAGGCAAACAATAAATCCTTCGAAATTCCTTGAGCTCACTTCTATTCAGAACGATCAAGCCTAATTGAAGAAAGCGCTGAGCAAGGCCTCTCTCAAGAAATTCCTAGACCGACGCGTCGAGTCAACTCAATCGCTGATACCGAGAAGCTATTGAAAAACCAACCTTACACATATAGATTGTGGCGCTCCTTGGGGTTTTTACGGAGAGACGATATCAAATATGCCTTAAAAGTCGGCGCCGGCGCCATAGTATATGCATCTTGGTCATTTATTCCAGCTACTAGGCCTCTCTACAGCCACTGGCGAGGCGAATGGGGTTTATTATCTTACATGTTAGTCTGTTCTATGACTATCGGCGCATCCAACACCACAGGTTACCAGCGATTTTTAGGCACTTGCCTCGGTGCTCTATGCGCTGTTGTTGCCTGGATCATATCTGATGGCAGCCCTTTTGTGCTCTGTTTCTTTGGTTGGATGGTCTCCCTCGGCTGTTTCTATATCATCGTCGGCAAAGGCAAAGGACCAATGGGAAGGTTTATTCTCCTGACCTACAACCTCTCAGCGCTTTATGCCTACTCACTCTCTGTCAAAGATAGTGACGATGACGATGATGAAGGCGGAATATCACCTGAAATCTGGGAGATTGTGCTCCATCGCGTCGTGGCTGTCATGACAGGCTGCATCTGGGGCATCATTGTTACGCGCCTGATTTGGCCAATATCAGCGAGGCGCAAGCTAAGAGATGGTATCTGTATTTTATGGCTACGAATGGGCTTGATATGGAAACGCGGCCCGCTAGCCACGCTGCTCGAAGACATAGATCCGCCTGTCTCATACATGGAAGAGCGTGAGGAACTCGAGTTGCAACGCTTTCTAACCCACCTAGAGACCCTTAGAAATGCTGCAACCTTTGAATTTGAATTGCGGGGCCCATTTCCAGATAAGTCCTTCAAGCGGATTTTAGAAGCGACTGGGCGGATGCTCGACAGTTTTCATGCTATGAATGTAGTCATCTTGAAAGATCTAAAAGCGAGTGAAGGCGAAAAGGAGATTTTGAAGTATACAAGGCATGAGTGGATGCAGTTAAGCTGGCGGATTAGCCATTTGTTCTCCGGTAGGTGGCTTTCGTTAATTCCAATCCTGCCTCCCACATACATAGAAAAAATCGCGTTGACTTTAACTAGTTCTCGCATCTTCCATGAAACTAGCATACCCACTAAATGACGTTCTACCCAATATTGAACATACCCGCGAGCGGCTGTTGGCTAAAATTTTCGATTTTCGAAAGACTGGTCCAGGAGGAGATATCGCTACTGATGAAGACTACGAGCTTTTATATGCATATGGTAAATGCCTCGCATCCCCTTCTCTCGTAATATAGTACTAATCAACCCATTTATAGCGCTCGTTACCGGTCAGCTGGCGCAAGATATTACTGTTGTAGGACAAGAGATTGAGCATTTATATGGGGTACTCAATGAAGAAGATCTTAAGCTGCAATGAATCTGCGCAGCCCAGAGGCTCGGGAAGCTACGTGGCAATACTTAAAATCACATCTGACTTGTAGGCTGGCAAGCCACCGTAGTTGTCATTCGTACAACCTCATGCTCTTACAACCATACTTTAATCTCAAATATATAGATCCCCTCATTAGCTAAGACTCTACAACCACAAAACAGATATTCAATGTCTTGTGTTCAGAAAGATAGTATGCAAGTTATAATGTCACTTTGAAGACAGGAACAATTTGGCGTGCCTCACTACAACCAGTTCGCCGGAATGTTCTGACGGTACATTGAAGTCCTCATTTCCTAAATCCACTGTTGATTGAAAAATTACTTCACCTTTTTATGTCGGCTTCAGTCCACAGCCGTACATGTTCAAGTCTACAGCGCTAGTGCTTACGAATAGAAACAGTTCTGGAACATTTCTCTTAATGAGCGCGGTGGTCCATCGGCCTATTTTATTCGCTTTAGAGGATAACCTATAACGGCTTTTAAATAAAATATGATCAGTACCTTCACAATTATTCCGCTAGTTATGTAGCTTGAAGAACAGTAGAAATAAATTGAAGTAACTGACCTTTAAATACTCAAGAGACAATTCGCGAGAATACCAAGTTAATACCATCAAGATCACGGCACAATGCATACAGATTAAATAATTTTTCATTCATAATAGAGCTCCCTTTTAACACATTCTGCTGGCTGTTTGTTAATATTCAGGTTAAAGAGGAATCGATGATTAGATAAGATGTATCGGCAAATGCCGGTGCTCCCACAGAGCGTTAGCGAGGCCTCGCACAAATTGCGCTGGATTACGACGTCCACAGTTTCCTCTTGTCAACACCCAACGAAGCCGACGACCAAAACATCCAAAATGTAAGAAATACGACCTGCTGCATCACTCGGCTTCCTCAAATCCACCACTATCACCCTCGGCCGTATCTTTTCACTCGTTGAAGCGCTTTCACGATGAGCTGAGCGCGCGCAATGACTCCCTACTCAACGACGCTCTTATCCATCACCACATAGCAAATGCTGACACCCTATGTCATGTAGGGTCAACCTCCGCACGCAGAAGCGCCTTGCGGCGTCAGTTGTCGGCTGCGGAAAGCGCAAGATCTGGCTGGACCCGAACGAAGTCAATGAAATCTCAAACGCCAACTCCCGCCAGACTATCCGCAAACTTGTTGCCGATGGACTAATCATCCGCAAACCCGTCACGATGCACTCCCGTGCTCGTGCCCGTTCTCTAACCGAGGCAAGACGAATTGGCAGACATCGAGGCTTTGGTAAGAGGAAGGGTACAAAGGATGCTCGTATGCCCAGGTAGGCCGACCGTTTCTCTACGCCAACGGATATCATCACAAACCCAAGGCAGTGGCTGCTACTTCTCGGGACGTTACGAATCCATTGAATGGGAAAATATACTGATGCTGTTGGATACAGTCAAGTCATGTGGATGCGTCGTCTCCGAGTTCTCCGACGTCTCCTTGTCAAGTACCGTGCCGCTGGCAAGATCGACAAGCACCTTTACCATGAGCTTTACCATCTCAGCAAGGGTAACACCTTCAAGCACAAGCGTGCTCTAGTCGAACACGTACGTGTACATCCATGACATCATGACTCCCCGCTTCTCATTGTACTGATGTTAATAACTAAAATAGATCCACAAGGCCAAGGCCGAGAAGCAACGTGAGAAGGTCCTGAAGGACGAGATGGACGCCAAGCGTGCGAAGACCAAGGCAGCACGGGAGAGGAGGCAAGAGCGTGTGACGGCGAAGAGGCTCGCGATGACGGGCGAGGGCGAGGAGCAGGAGCAGGAGAAATAGGTGGCGGGCGTGACAAACTAGCGTGTTTTCTCTTGAGGGGGCGTAGACTCCTTTCCATTTGGGCATCTACGGTCACGTTTTCATGTACGTCTGGGTCATTGCAAAAGAGCTTCATTGTGTTCTCCGGGCTTTGCTGTCAGACTCTGCACATGGAATGTCATGGCCGTCTATAATCTGGCTATTTGGGAGTGCATGGCTTGACTCTTATAACAAGAAGCATATGAGCGACACGGCCATAAATCTGAGCTGTGGACATGCTGATATGCGAACCATCCCCATTTTGTTACAATTTGTCAGATCATTTTTAGAAATGGAATGGCAAGTAAAGCTCTAGAAGTCGGATAGTGATAAGCTTGTAACCTCATACGAGTCACTGTCATCATAACTATAGCCCAGCAAAAGAAAACATTAGGCACCACAATATCTAGCTCCTGCCGCTGGTAGGAGCATAAAATAATTCTCTGCCTTGGTAAACTTCATCCCCAAAGTTTATAGTTATAAACTCCATACGCCATTGATAAATGATGAGAAACCCATTGGGGTATCGTGAACCCAAAATGTGAGCCGGTCCTGAACTCCGCGCTTACTTGTTGCCGTTTAAATCTAGTGACTATCAGAACAGACTCATTAATAGCATAAAGAGGAGTGAAGGCAATACCAATTTCAAAGCGCTCCGATGAATATTTCGTGAGAAGTTCAACATAGCCCTGCTCTTATTGTTGCTCCTCTGCAATCGCCTATATGCCTCTTGCACGTGGCTTGGCTGTACCGGCTCCCTAGCTTCTTCCGGCGGATCGAACAGACCACTTTCTCTCTTCCGCTTCATGCGATTCTGTGGCTCTCCGCCTGTCTCTTTCTTGTATAAATCCTCAGCATCCTTGACCTTCAGAGCCTCTTCGGTCAGTGTCTGCACTATCTCAAACGTCAAGAATCCGAGAATGTCAATAATGTCGTCGTTCGGCTTGCTGTCCGTGATGATGCCAAAACCAGCCCATTCTTTGAATCGTTTGCCTTTGCGGAACGTGAACGAGGCTTGCCGGCAGTCGGACCAGTGGACGTACTCCTCACGCGTCATGTTCTTTGTGCGCTCGTCGGCATTCTTAAGACGCTGCAGGGTAGCGTAGTTCATTTCCTCTTCCTCCTCATCCTCAACATCGTCGCGTGCGGGAACATTCTCGTTGAAAAAGGACTGCACGTCCCAGACGAGATCGACTTTGGCGCGCTTGGCCTTCTTGCCCGTTTCTACGGCCGGCCCGCTGCCAGCGACGATTCCTGTCGCGAGATCTGCGTCACCAGCACCAATATCTGCTGTTGCGTCACCGCCCTTCTCGTCGCTGTTGTCTTTGACAGAGCGCCGGACATCCTTCCACTGCAGAAAGTGCCGCAGGCGAGATATCTTGGCTTTATCATGCCGGATCAGCATCATGAGGTCATCGGTGGAGATGGAGCGAGAGCCACGTCGAGTGGCTAGAGCCGTGCATTCGCGGAGCATTTCTTGGACTTGTTGTTGCACAATTGATTCAATCAAGGTGGTGGTTTCGGCGGACGGTTCACCAGTCTCTCCAGAGACAAACATCATCTGTTTAATATCAAGTGTTAGTTGGTCCTTGAATTGCTGGCTTTCGAAATCCGGGTGGAAGAAGTCGGGGAGGTCGTCTGGGAGCGCCATAGTAAGATGCAGAATTAAGAGAAGTTATGAAGGTCGAATTGTATAAAGGAAATCTAATGAGGAAAAGAGGGTATAGATATCGAAATTTGAATCCTTTGAGTTGAACGGAGATGATTAAAATAGTATCTGACGTTGTAGATGGAGGTGAATGATGGATGTTTATTCTGAGAAACAGCTACATAGAGATCATTAACGATAGAGAAGAAGCACCATCCCCTCGTTAGGAATTTGGGGATTTTTGGGACCGGCGACAGCCCCTTCAACTCCTCCACGGCAAGTACTGCGCTTCCAAGTGACCTTTGTTGAGAGGAAACAGGAGAGAATGAACAGCGTAATGAACTTTCCCTTCCACATACCTGCTGAATCTCCGTCCTATATTTCGCCATTTTGTCCGCCATTTTGGTAGTGTTAGAGATACAGCCTAGAAGGTCTATCAAAGTCTACATGGAGGTGAATGCTGTGGATCAACAGCCGTGAAGGCTGAGAGAGGAGGCTGAATCCCGGCTAACCAAAAGTCTCAATTTGGAAAGGTCGCACGCTAACCCAGCCCTACGAACACCCCTCTATGAGGCATCACCAGAAAAATTAAGTGCCCCGCTCCAAAACATTCGCGTCCTCTCTAATACAAAAACCTTCCATCATGTTGTATCTTATTGGGCTCGGCCTCGCCGACGAGAAGGATATCACGGTTAAAGGCCTTGAAATTGTCAAAAAGGCCGAACGTGTATACCTGGAAGCCTACACTGCCATTCTTCTTGTTGAGAAGGAACAACTGGTATACTATACTCAAATCATATAACTCTATAAGCTCAATCACGCATACAAAATACTAACTCATTTGCTATGTGATAGTAGGAAGCCTTCTATGGCCGTCCCGTTATTCTCGCCGACCGCGAAATGGTCGAATCATCCAGCGACGACATCCTAGCCGGCGCAGACAAAACCGACGTCGCATTTCTCGTCGTGGGAGATCCGTTTGGGTAATTTCTGTTTCAGTTCATACTCTTCTCCTCCAAACATGCTGAACAGCTTTCTAACCCTCTCATTCCTGCAGCGCGACAACGCACACCGACCTCGTCCTCCGTGCGCGGGAACTTTCCATCCCCACTCGCTCCATCCCCAACGCCAGCATCTTGACCTCCATCGGCACCACAGGCCTGCAGCTTTATAACTTTGGACAAACCGTAAGCATGGTCTTCTTCTTGCCTTCTTGGCGCCCGGCCTCCTTCTACGACCGCATTCGGGAAAACGTCTCCATTGGTCTACACACCCTTGTACTGCTCGATATCAAAGTTAAAGAGCCCTCTCTTGAGAACCTAGCTAGAGGTAGAAAGATATATGAGCCGCCGCGCTTCATGACAGTCGCGCAATGTGCGGCACAGATGCTAGAGATCGAGGAGGAAGTGAAGAAGGAAGGGGTGTACTCACGACAGAGCCTGGCAGTAGGTGTTGCGAGAGTGGGAGCGGAGGATCAGAAGATTGTGGCGGGGACATTAGAACAGCTTTGTGAAGCTGACCTAGGGAGGCCTTTGCATAGCCTGGTGCTTCTGGGCAAACGGACACATGATTTGGAGAGAGAATTCTTGCAAGAATTTGCCGTGGACGCAGAGGTGTTCGAGAAGGTATGGAGAAGAGATTATGTAGGAAATGAGTAAAGGCAATTGACCTTGTGGGGCTCTGAAATCCAATAAATGTGTATGTATCATAAGTCCACTTTGGTAAACATACAATGCCTTCTAGCTAAAGGCTATTTTGCAACATCCACAGCAATCGACTATATACAAAATTACCTCTCATGAGGTTACATATCCTCCCTACAATTATCGCTGGAGGCCAAGGCCATAGATACTTAAATACTGGTTCTTTCAAGCCCCACCTAAGCCCGCTGCATAAGCCAGGTACCACGTCCTACTTGCTCCTCCATCCAAGAATGAGCTGTCAAAACTCTCATTTGCAAAAAAGTTGTAAGAAGTCACCGGATCAACGATGGCTAAGTTAGCATACAAGATACCTTTCCAGCCACCTTGAACTGAGTCGACCGCGCCATTAGCAAAGTATGTATCCCATTCCTCCTTGACAAAAGTTGAGGTACGCGTGTATGCCGAACTGGGATTCAATGGAATCATGTGGATTCTAGAATTATCTTAGTAGCAACAGAGGAGATGGATAAATGGATAAACCTACCCCTGAATGTACTCAATGTTTGTACCAAAGTAAGTCGTGTGATCTACTTTGTTCTCGAAGAGCTAGCGGAATGGTAAGTATTACACCTTTGATGATGGGGCCACAGAAGCATGCTTACGATTCCAGTGACCTTGTTTGGGATAAACTTCGCAGGCTGCACTGTATTCGTGCTCTCCAACAAGAAGTAATTCTGCAAGCTTCGTGCATGCACCGCCAGTTGCAAATTGCCACGTGCTTCCATATTTGGATCACCCGTTACTTTGCCCCACATTTTGATAGCATAGGAGGACAAGGCGTCTTCAGAAGATGATTCCTCATCCTTACCATCACCGGACTCGAAAAGGCCCTTGGCCCACGAGTGGCCATGATACCAGTCAAAGGAGCGCGAAAACGGGAAGTAGGGATCTCCAGTACTCGGATTAGCGTAGTCTCGAACAAGCATATCCACCCATGCTTTGTTCGTGCCCTCTGTCAGCCATGTTGGGTCAAGATAGCCAATGACGGCAGCAGCCCAAACGAAGTAACCATAGTGGAAGTGGTGGTCATTGTAGTAAGTGTTGCCGAAATCAATGCCACTGTCACCGGTAATGTAGCTGCCGGATGAGACGGCACCTTTCCAGACGGTATCATAGACTAGGGGATAGGGCTGTGTGTTATTTACAAAGACGTTAAAGGCGTCCTTTAACTTAGCGAGCCCTGCTGCCGCAAGTGCTGAGTTTAATGCAAGATCGTTGACCGTGTAGATGATTCCCGCGAACTTAGCCAGAGCCTTTTAAAGTTAGTTGCCAGTCTGCAAAAAATTGATTCCCGCTTTCTCACCTTCCCACTATAGTACATGCTGTTTAAATTCGTCTGGGCATTCATATCCTCGTTCAATTCAATTGATCCAGCGCTATTAATAGCGCTAACTGCATTACTCGATAGGGTGTTACCCTGAGACCCGGATGCACCGTTGCTTCCTGGCGTCCAAGGTGCAAAGCCAATATTTGATGGAAGGTTGCTTTCAACCATTGTGAATTGGTCACGCCCAACAGCCTTTGCCAAGCCCTTTGTCGTAGTTTCCAGTTCAATATCAGTTAAGCAGCCAGATGTGGCGCCGTCAAAGGATTCAACGTGATGAGGCAGACCAAACATGAGCAAAGTCTGGTTTTGAATGCCACCCTTCGTCCAAGCCAGAGTGTAGCTTCCAGAGCCATTTTCAACAGAGCCACTAATTGTAGCGTTCACGGCATATGACCCAGCAGAGGCGTCATAGGCGGCCTCGCCGCTAGTATTCGCTGGATTCTTGGCCACTTGTATGGTGCCATGGAAGTCAGCAGGTCCTTCGATAAGGGTACTATTCTGGAGAGTGAATGGTGGGGCGCCGAGACTGCCAGTTGGAGTGGCGTAGAGTAGCCAATTCGTAGAATCTTCAAGCACTATCTGGTACTTGTAAGTTACGCCGTTAATTTGTCCAACATACGTCAAGGTACGAAAGAAGATGCCGCTTTCCACATATGGGGTGGCTCCGTTATAGAGACCAGTAACAAAGCCCATTCCTTGAACCAAAGGGAATGAAACTAAGGAGTTAGTCCCCTGAGAGGATGCCAAATTTACATTGGCCGAGAAAGCCTCTAGAGTATCGGTTGTAAGAACTGTTGAATCACCAAGCTCTGCTGCAGAGAGTATCATCGATTGTAGCCCGATGGGATTAATAAAATACTCTGGAGGGTCGCCAGAAGCCCATGCAAGCTGGCTTCGTTCAATGTGGGAAACTGCCAAACCCCAACTCAAAGCATTACCAGTTCCCTTCGACCAGCTCACAGAATATGGATGTGTCCAGGCAGGATTGGATTGATCGCCTAGAAAGAGGTTCGCATAGAACTTGTTGGTCTCGACTGGACCATTTTGGTTCGTTATGCCTAGCTGGGCTACTGGGTGGTCAGATCTGCTTTGAATTTGTGCCGGGGGAGCATCTGTAGCGACTGCAACAAATACGTTCGCTGATGTTGCCGCTGTTGCATGAATAGAGCCTGGGTTAAGGGTAGTGGTGGCTGGGGCCAAGCTTCCTAGTGGGGTTGAAATATCAGTTGTGTTGAATGGAAGGCCGGTGTCATGCCCAGAAGGAAGAGCAGTGTTGACAGACTGTATTAAAGAGTGTCAGAATACGTAAGACTAGATTAAAGACATGTTATGCAATAGCAGAGACAAGAAATAAAAACATATACTCACGCCTGTGAGGCTGGGCTCGATAGTGAGAGAAGCGGATTGTACAGAAGAAACTATAGCTGAACTATAGCTTGTTGTGACCGGTAGGCTAGTAGAGAGGGGCACACTTCTAGCGTCCAGAACTGCCGGCTGCGGCTTCATATCACGGGTTGGGAGCCCATATATCAAGTTGGCCTGAAACAGACCAAGCAACAAGGCAAGCTTCGCCATATTCACAAGTAGGGAATAAGGAGTGACAAGAATATAAACGCCGCGTCAAGCAGCTGTTTTAAATGAGTGTATAGTAAAAAAATGAGTGACTGTTGCCGAGAAGTAGAGAAGGAATGTAAGGCACTGTCAAAAGAATGAACGAGTACGCCGGTGGCTACTATTGCTATACTGCATCCTCGTCCCCTTATTATATTCTCCAAGATTAAGTATGGAGCCTCTCGAAATGTTTCATATTAAACATATACTCAGTTCAGTTCAGTATCGAATCACAAGCAAATGTGACCTGGTGTTGATGGTGGCCAGGACGGGATGCATTGCTAAAAGAGGAAAGGTTAGCCCAGGGAGAAAAATCCCCGGCATCGCACGGACACTATTTGGGCCCTGAGACGGCTCGGTCGATGATTCTCTAGGATCGAACTCCTGCTGGTCCTTCGCAGTGGCACCCGGGTTTAAGGGGTCCATCTCTCTTCTATCGGGAAAGTATAGAAGCCAGCGAGGCACAAGAGTATTGGCTACAACGAATATCAAGCCTCAGCCATAGAGCGTGGCAGAGGCTAGACTCTTAAGGTTGAACAGACAGGCCAATTCTCTTCTTTAACGCCCTGAAAATGCAGGCATTGAGGGATGAGCTTACGTCCTCGTGTAGGATCCAATTGCAACGCCCGACGCCCATCGACTGAAGTCACATCGCGTCCGCCGCCGGGATAGGACTCAAAGAGATGCTAAAACTGGGGTAACCCCAACTCCACGAAGTCGCTTCTAAGGCCACGGCGACGAGGCCTTCCCCTAGCTCATCAACCCCGCCATGGGCTGGAAACGGAAGGAGAGGCATATGGATGACCAGCCAGGGGGATTTGCTCCAGTCGTAGGGATTCGGGCAAATACACCCATGGTAAAAGTGCGACAGACGCGCCGAAGAAAGATCCATTAACTTCCCTTCGATATGAAGGAGGGCAAGACTCTTGCGTGGCCGAGCCTCTAGACAAGGAGAGTGTAAAGGAGTGCAGGGCCCGAGCCGCCGGACGTGGGTGGGTGATGGGATGGTGTCGGCGTGACTGGATGTTTGATGTTTGATAGTGTTGCAAGTTTGCTCGGCGAATCCGGAACCGCGAAGCTTGGTTTCTGGCCTTGCGCCATTTCCGTCCCATCTCCCGTTCTTTTCTCGTCCTTGATTGGCCACAGTTGTGGCGATCATCGATGCGGGCAAGTCTAATTGAACATGTTTCGAAAACCATCTGCCGTTTGGTATGTGTACTGAGGCGCAGCCTGGATTGTTGTCGTAGTGCCGTTACGGAGATGCTCTGTATGGCTTCAGCGACCCTTGGAATATCCCCGCCTCATCAGAACTGTGAGTAGGATTTTGGCAAGTCTAGCGTTATATGCAGTGTTCATGTGGCTTTATCTAGAGGAAATCCTTACTAAGGGTGTACAGTATATCGGGGCTTGTTAGAAAGGGGTAGTGGAAGCCGTCTCTGGGTGGGTGGTTTCACAGTACATTGTATACAAGTTTGTCATCTAAGAGTAAGCCACCTGGAGCTAACTATGCGGTTAACCATATGTACCTGAGTCCCAGTGAGGAAGGAGATGGCCTCTGCCTCAGCTACTGGCAGTCCTGCCTCAATGCCTACGCACGCCTCAATATTATCTCTGGGATTTCGGCGCGTCGAGCGGACGGCCTAACCAGTAGCACAGCATAATATTTCTTTCACCACACGCTCATTGAGTAATTACCACAGCAGCAGCCTGATAATTCTCGACTACGACAAGAGTGCTACGTCAAAACAGTCCAACACGATTTTCGATGGTCTCGAGATTCTGGTCTCGAGATTCTGGTCATGCCGATCACTACCGTACGACTGTATCTCAGGTTGGCCTACTGGTTGTGATGGAGAGTTTGCGCATCGTGATGCCTCGTAATTTTGAGACGCCGCTTTCTGCCTCCTTGCATATTCATGTTATCCACTGAAAGCGTGAGCTCGCACCCGGTAGTATCTAAATGTTAACTAGGAATCTATTAAAAATTGTGAAGATTTTGTGCGGGCTCAGCAATTGATTGCACTGAAATAAAAGATCCAATATTAGTAATTTCCCCAGCAGCCTATTGCCGCCCTGAGACCTCTCGAATATGCGGGCCTGAAAGGGGAAAAATGTTATTAGGCCAAAGAAAATGGCAGCATCCCTTATTTCGCAAAGCTTCATTTAGAACATCCAGATGACATTGTAGATAACCGATTGTAGTCCAACCATGGTCCAATTCTTCCCGACACAGCCCCAAGTGTCTCTTCCAAATGAAGCGAAGTATTTCTTAACACCACGTGTGCGGCCGTGATCAAGCTGAAGTTCGAGTTTAGAAAGAGAGGACCCTAGAAAATATTCCGGTCGAATTGCATGGCTCGATGACTTATTGAGGTCTATGATCTAAACTGGGTGGCGGAGTTCTTCTGCTTTGTAGAATGCGTTCCGTTTAACCATGGTGGTCGGTCACTTACACAAAGACTTTTGTAGAGACCTTATTGACACATGCATCCTATCAATCATTATGTGTCCTAAGCTTGCTGTCGTTAGCCGTCACCGTTACTCTCTCTGCAGGTAAGTGGAGAGAGGGGTTGTGTATTTTGGTGTTGCGGCTGGTGAGTGTTCCGGAGTAGAAACTGGAGTGATTCCCCACTTTTAACTAACCTTTGGGGTTCCTGGAGCGTTAAGGGTTTTGTAATTTACTGGAATAAATTCCTTTTTATTGCACTTTGTATAAGAAATATCGTTTAGGAATTGATATAAACTCGGGGAATGCTGCTTAAGCTCGCTCAACCGTCATTGTATGATTACGTGGATGCAAATGCAGCTGACAAAGTCCAAGCTAGAGGGTCGATTTATGCATGACCAAGGCCAACCGGCTGTCATTCTCGTCTCATAAACTGCAGTAGCGCCTCAAATCAAGAATTTACCACCAAAGTGTCTGCCGTTCATGGCGAAAGGTCTGGTCCTCGGAGAGACGAAGTCGGATATAGTAGCTTTAGTGCAATCCAAGGCTGATATTGTTCTCACTCTCGTGGGGCACATTTTCTTTCGTCAATATCGTTGCCATATGACGTCCTCTTCAATCGTGAGCAAATTATGCTTAGACAACCTCCACCTCATCTTTTCATCTTTGACGAACTAGACTCGGCGAAATGCCTCGCAGAACTCTCCCGTCTCTGAGTCGCATTCCCAGACTATATGTTCGTTGATCTGGAAGGCATATACTGCAGCCATGAAGCCATCAGCGACCTAAGTGGTATCCGGGAGCTATGTTCACCGAGCTGGGTAATCGAGCCTTACCTTTGTTTAGTGAACCGGAACTAATTCCTGGTATATAAATAGGCTCCGTTGAAACTACTAATCAAACCGCTGACCAAAATATCCGGATTGCGCGATTGCCATGGAGATATGCGAAACCGGAAGAAACGCCGGGAACTACGGGGTTAGATGTTCTGACAATCGTTGAGGGGGAGATAAAGTACTTCTACACATTTATCGACCTGTGACCGCTGCAGGCCTAGATTACAGGTATTGGTGGATCAAAACGACTCATTCTACATCTTGCTTGCCTGAAAGGAAGGCGGAAGTCCACCGTCGGCCCTAAAACCGGCGGCTGAACACATCGAAACATTACCACGGCATTATCATTCATTGAATAAGGCGCTTCGCCGAGTTCTTTATCTCCGCGCTTATTTCATTCCACTCATCTCCAACCCAAAAACATCGCCTGTATATCTACCTGAAAATCTGCTCACAGATTTTTAGATAATAAGGAGTGTGGTGATGATATAAAGGACAATTATGAAGGTAGTCATTCTGGTCGTAATCCGTTCCGTCCCATCCAGTCCACCCATGAGCCCATCCAGATCCCAATATCCAAAATCCCATTAAACGCCACGCTTTGTTTTGCCAATCAATATTATATCACCAAATCCAAACATCAGTCACGGAGGTCGTTTCGTTCCTACCTACATGAAATCCAGCAGGGTGTATTGCGAACAGTCCACGGAGGCAAAATCGTTCATGGCCTTCATGTCCAAATCATAGGGAGAGCAAGTTGTTCCATCCTGGAAAGAGTTGAAAAGGTCGTCCAGGTCATCATTGGCAGGTTCCGCGGGGGAAGTTGGTGGCGTAGTGAATGGATTAGACTGAAGCGAAGAACGGGATGGTGTCGCGGTCGATTTTTGGATCATAGGGTCGATGTAGATGTTTCTATGGCCTTCGTCAGAAGCAGATGCCTTGTCTGTAGGTGACATTGGAGGGGTTTGAGCAAAGCCTTCCGCAGAGAGATGGTGGAATAGGTTGATGGATTCCTCGTCGCCGTTGAATGGGCTGGATGACTCGAAGCTGCCATTGTTAGTCTGGGAAGTGTTGGTGAATGGGCTAGAAGCACTGTCAAAGCTGAGCAAAATAATTAGCTAATGGCCGATTAGATCGATATTGTAGTTCGGGAGTACCCACCTGAACGGATCAGTAGATGAGCTTAACGGATCTTCGAAACTATCAACGCCTGTCATGGACCTTGAGAGTTCACCGGTTTCGATGAACTCAAGTCCAGTGTGTGGAAGGGGTGACTGTCCGGTGGGCGAATGGAATTCCGATTCAGGAGAGCCGCCTGCCGACGAAGATGCTACCGAGGTAAGAGCACGGCGTGTCTTGTTGGCCTTCTTTACTCTATCCTCCATTTCCGGACGGTTCTTCTTTGGGCGGCCACGCTTGGCCTGTCGCCGAACAGCGTCTGGGAATCCGCCAACGCACATACCACGTTGGCGGTGCCGGGTGAGAGCGTCTTGCCGTGCGAAGCCTGCACTGCAGGGGCACTTGTAAGGTTTATCGCCTGTGTGGATTTTTGCGTGTCGTTTTAGGTCGTGCTGGCGAACGAAGCACTTGCCGCAGCCATTGCAACGGAATTGTCGATCACCAAGATGTGTCTGAACATGTGAACGAATATTTTCTCTCCTCCCAAATGTTTTATCGCACCCAGGGTAAAGACAGCTCCAACGGTGCGTTACAGGGTCCTGCTCACTGATAAATCGTTGAACATCCTCAGGTGCAATACCCGTATACTCAATGCTGGCATCGACATCAAGTTCGGGGATGGACATTGATCGAGGAATTGTGTCAATGACAGGAGAGAGAAGGTCGTCGAAGTTTCCTGTATTGCTTGAAGAAGGGAGGAGGGGTGGCGCCTGAGAGAAAGACATATGTGCTGGATATTCTTCAACATCTTCCAGAAACGGTCTAGATGACTTCTGATTGGGTGAAGAAGACGGCGAAGGAGAAAGAGCATCAGAAGTATAGTAGGAGGAGGATTCGTATCCCATATCACTTTCAGGGTTTTCGAAGTTGAAGTTTAGGTCGGCGCCAATAGGGTCGAGGTTGATCTCCGCCATGTCGCTGAAGTTTGATGGCATTGGAGCTGTATCAAGAGACTCATGACTGGGTAGTCTGGCTTGTTTCTGTGGTGTCGCAACTGGGGTAGGGAGAATGTTGACAAATACTTGTCCGAAGGGGCCGTAAACGGAATGAATGTGATCGTGGAGTTCTTTGAGCTGCTGCTCAGTCGGGGGTTTTGGAAGAGGGGTCTGCTGTTGCTGGAAAGACTGTTTGGGTGTCTGAGGAGACGTAGGTGATTGAAGCTCTGCTGACTGATTTGTATACTCGTACTGGGGGCCCGGCTGGGCCATTCTGTGCGTCTGCGCTACTTGCATGCTATGCTGTTGCGGTTGTCCTGTGTTAGTAATACTTACCGTACTATCATCCTGCGGGATTGATTCTGTTTTTGTTGGTGTGGTCGGCATCCGGTCCGGGATAAGTCCCCGTTCAGGCTCGAGTATGTTCTCGAGGTTAAGGCCCCTAAGATCAAGACTCATGCCTGTTCGGTGACGGCTGTGTCGTTGGATGTTGGCAGGGAGTGGTCGTACTTTCGGCGCCTCGAATACAGCGGGTGTTGAATTCTGTCGTCGGTGTTGAGTCCGTCGCTTGTGAATACCCGAGGTCGCATTGGTGGACAGCATAATTAAATGCAGGTCGAGTCCGGAGGGTCGATTTATCGAAAGAAATGGATATCCTTCTGGTTCCGAAACTGGCGAAATGATCAACAATTGCCAGTTGGCCGGGTTGAGTGTATTGCCTACCTCACGCAGTGCAAGCGGCGTCCGCCGGGCGGGTGGTATACTTCAAGTCCTCCTCAGAGCAGGTGCAGTTTTCCAGCAACTGCTTCAAAATGCGTATTTGTGGCCCAAAGGCCAGGAATCTTTGTGCAGGAGTTATTCGAAAGCTTGTAACTCCTCGAAAGACAGTCGAGTGTGGCCTTCTTTATGAAGGGTATTGTATGCAAGTATCAATTGGGGTAGCTAGTCTGTAAAGTGGGTTGAAAGGTGTCGGATGTGGAGTTGCGAAGTTCGAAGTTCGTCAGTAGGTAATAATCTCCACAGCGTCAACAATGCCAAGCTGCGCTGTCCTGGTAACGGTTTTGAAACGCCGCGCTTAGTTAGCTCGCCGTCGTCTAAGCGCGCACATTTGAAATCTTATCGCCGTCTCAAATTCGCCGCAACTCTTCTCTGCACATCGACGACTGAGGAAGACAATCATTGATCTGTCTAGGTATGTGCGAACCTCTACTTTTCTGGCTTCCGTCAGAACCATTACTGCCATTATTCTCATTCCCTTTCTGAAGAGACTGTATTCTCGTCACCATCCCACTATTCTTCCAAAGCTATGCTGTCGACTTGAGAGACCGCCACTGACATTCATCTTGTCTAGGTCGCCATGCAGATCTTCGTCAAGACCCTCACGGGCAAGACTATCACCCTTGAGGTGGAGTCTTCCGATACTATTGACAATGTAAAGTCAAAAATTCAAGGTGAGCTCGTCGCATCGTCCCGTCCCGCCTTTGATGGACAAAGTCTCTAACGCGCACCACGTCAGACAAGGAGGGCATTCCCCCGGACCAACAGCGCCTGATCTTCGCCGGCAAGCAACTTGAGGACGGCCGCACGCTCTCCGACTACAACATCCAGAAGGAGTCGACTCTCCACCTCGTCCTCCGTCTTCGTGGTGGTGCCAAGAAGAGGAAGAAGAAGGTCTACACTACTCCCAAGAAGATCAAGCATAAGAGGAAGAAGACCAAGTTGGCTGTCCTCAAGTACTACAAGGTCGATGCCGATGGAAAGATCGAACGTCTGAGGAGAGAGTGCCCGCAGCCTGAGGTAAGTTGTGTTCGACTTTTAAAAGTCTTTGAATGTTGAGCTGGTTTTTGCTGACATATTAAATAGTGTGGCGCTGGTGTCTTCATGGCTGCCATGCACAACCGTCAATACTGTGGCCGCTGCCATCTTACGTACGTCTTTGATGAGTCGAAGTAGAGCACTCGACTCAATGCATGAAACGGCCTGGGACAGGGAAGCATATGGAGCAATGATGGATGATTGAACCTGGTTGTCCATGTAATGTAGCTAGACAATTGCCAAAAAATTCTTGTCACCAACATCGAAAGTCTTTCGACCTAACAACGTGATTCGAAAATGAAGTTTTCGACTTGAAGCATTCTACTCAGTGCTATGCTAAGTCTATACGCATATCTATTCCACCGAGCTCCCTATATCTACAAGCGCCAAAAAGAAGCGTAATTCATGCACTATTTCCACGTGCTATTCAGCAAATCCTTGCGCTCGCCAACTATGCCAATCAGATAAATCCGCTGCGCCTTCTATGCCCAATATTACCATAAAATCTATAACTATAAAAATCGTGCACTGAGGGTACCCTCAAGCCTTCATCGCGACCAAGTCTCCTCCACCGCGTCCCCCCACACCCGCGTCTTTCTCGGCTCAAGCAACAGTTTCCCAGACGGCCCGCTCTTCTCCGCGAAGCCGTCCTCACGCGAGAAGATGCGCTGGCCGCGCAACCACGTCTCCTTGACCACGCCCTTGAGCGTCTTGTTCTCGTACGGCGAGCACTTGTTGCGGAAGAGCATCGTGCTATGTTCGACCTATCCTACCGTTAGCCAAAAAATCCCTCTCTCAACATGCCCCCCCCTCCCAGAGCGGGAGACGGGCAGAGGACACAAGCATCACGCTACCGGGCTAGCGGGGCGGGGGTGGAGGGGGGGGTTAAACTCACCACGAAAGTCTCCTCATCGTCAAAAACAACAATATCAGCATCGAACCCGACTCCCAAATCGCCCTTGGACCGCTCAAGCCCAACCTGGCGCGCCGTATTGCGACAGCACCAGCGCACGACGTCCTCGATGCTGAAGCCCGCATCGCGCGCCGTGCCCTCGGTCCACAGGATCGGCAGGCCCAGCCCCACACTGCTAATGCCGCCCCAGGCCGCGAAGAAGTCGCCGCGCTCCGCCTCCCCTTCCTTCTCCACTCCCTCCCCGCCCTTCTCCTTCTTCTCCTTCTCCTCCTTCTCGCCCTCTCCCCGCCCCCCCGCCAGCCCCGCCGGCAACAACTTCAACGCGGGCGTAC